>JAWWUD010000266.1:0-49999 GCA_033964015.1 Scolanthus callimorphus
ATACCATATAAAACTCCAACCTTAGTCTTCAGACTTTTATTATTACAATTTATATAAAATATTACTTTACACATGAACTGATCTGGCACCACTGGACACCACTGGATTAACCATGGGAGGGACAACTCCATATTAACAGGATGGGTACCCGGGGTGCTTACCATTTACCAATGGATGCTGATCAAACCAACTAGATTTCCATGACAAAATGGCAAGCGCCCCTGAAAATGGGACCTCCAACAGGGGCATCAGTAACCATTTTTGTCGCCAAATGCCTGTGATTACCAGACAAATTACCTACCGCAGATGAAGGCTTGGCTTTTGGTGGATTCAGGCTTAAAGGTAAAAGGTCACTGCAAGAAGGCAACAAACAGAATTCACAATGGGAATGCTGAACACTTTCTTGTGTCATGGGAAATTAAGCTTTTCCCAAGAAAAGGCATAAATTTCTCTCTGTATGCCGGAGACTTACTCAGCCAGGTCATCATCATAATCAACATTATAAGATACTACAGCTGCAGTAGGGCGGGACAGGTATTCATCCTGATCATGCTGAAAAATGAAACCACACATGCAACTGTATTACTAGTGTGGGTTGAATACAAATAGGTTGCTAATTTAAAGGGGCTCTCGCACCCTTAATATTCTTCCACCGTGGACATAAAAATAAGTAAAATTGTAACCGTGAAAACACATATACATTTGCCAATAGTAATCAAAATAATTCTCCAGATTAATAGAAAAACTTTTCAAGTGTTAGACCAATGCAATTCTAGGTTGTTTTGACCTGTATCAAGATGATGGAATTTGATTGTGATTTGAGGTATTTTCATTTCAGAGAAGTGGACATCAAGCATGCGAGAGCCCCTTTAAGTACCATGCTTTAATCAATTAATTGACACTGTGCCAATAAGAAGCAAATCAAATTGGAGCATCAACCAATCAAGAGTAATTATAATGATTTGCAATCACAGGTGGTTTTGTAACTATTTTCCATATACAATCTGACTGGCTAATAGCCACTTTCTTGGCCAATCACAAGCAAACTTATTTAAAGTATACAATTACAACAGTTATGTGAAATTTTCTCCACTGTACTGACTTACCATAACCTCTTCAGCTTCCTTAATCAGGCTGGCAGTTCTCTCCTCAAGCTCTGCATTTAAGCGCCTGTGAAGTAAGCAACAACACATTGGTCAGACTCTGCAGGGCCCTACTGAAAAACATTTCTGTGATGTATGTTCCCTGGATAAATATCATCATTATTATTATTATTTAAATGAAAAATTATACCAGATTTTCCTGATTATTTTAAATTGCATTCTCTGATTGCCTTTCTATGAAGTTTTGTCACCTTTCAGTGTGAGATATTTCACCTTGGTCATTATTTTAAAGACCTTGGCCAGGGTGTTTCACTTCCTGGTGGAGCCCCCAGCCAGTAAATAACATGAATGCAGGGATATCAACTCTCCTGGTTTTGCATGGAGTCTCAAGATTTTTCGCTATGTCCCCCGGGAAAAATTCAATATGACAGCCATAAATCTACTGTATTTCTCCCTGGAGAATTTAATGAAATTTCGCCATTTCAAGGCCATCTCCAGATTTTTGAAGTCCTGGAATTGACATCCCTGTAAAAGAAAAAACAGGCCAAAGTACAAGAATTTATGTGTAAATGAGTGTGCTGGAGCCACAAGCAAAAAGTGATCTCCCAGTTCTCACCATACACAACACTAATAGACCTCCTCGGCTTGGACGTAATGTTGACCCATTTCAGATCATGTGGCATTCCCATGAGTATTCTTTCTTTGTTTTTCTGCTATGCTCCAAAGGATATATGAATATGGCAGAAACCCAAACAAAGAAAGATTATTCTAATGAATGGCACGTGATCTGAAGTGGGAAAAAATTACGCCCAAACCGAGAAGGTCTATTGTCGACATCAAAACAACTTGCATTTTTTTGTGTCTGATTATATTATCTAAGAAATTGTGTGTTTTATTGCATCCCTGCTTTTTCATTTTGACTTCCAAATTTCAACACGCAAATACAACAACATAAAACCACATTTCACGTACATATACTCCTCTTCTTTGGAGAGTAACTGCTGAGTAACGTTTCTTGTCTTCCCCGATGGCGGTCGTCCACCTCCGCTTTGAGGTCGGTTTGTTTTCTTCCCGCCGCCATTGCTAACTCCACTGAGGGGCCTTGATGACTAAAAACAAAGCACAATTTAATCCTTAAACTTGTTTACCGACGTTTACGTGCTCTAATTTCATTAGAAAATCGAAAAGGAGCGAAATATTTACCATTTTTGAACGTGAAGTTTGAAGTTTGTTTTCATGGATACTGATACATTCGGAACAGAGCATGTTACTTTGCACCAATCATGCGTTTACCGCTGAATGACACAGGCAACCCGTATCACAATATGCGAAGTTCGTTTTTCCCAAGTTCCAAGTATCTCATGATCGATTCCTTTATAAGGCCTCAGCATGGTCTCAACTAATTAAACTGCGAGAGGTAGATGACTCGCCATTTGAAGGTTGGAAACTCGCCGATTAAATGATGTCCAAGGCAGGGAGACAACCCCGGGGCGGGCGGCCGCGCCCTACTAGATATCTGTCTGATAATGTGGTATTTTAATTGATGGCTCTTAAAAAGGCAGCCCTAGCTCACTCTAGCTTGAAACTAGGTTCTTCCATGGGGAAGTCCCGGCTCAAAATTAAAATTATATTCCCCGCACTGCCGCGGAGCAAATTTATGCAAATGAAATCTTTTGGGCTCCCTGTTTATTTTTCTGCGCATGGGCAATGGGCTCGCAAATCGGGTGGCGCTTTTCGAGCGGAAGAGAGCAGATGAACGAAGATGAGTTGAAAAAACCACCGGCTAACGACCAAAAACTACCCGTGAAATCCCCTAAATATAATTACCAGGGGGCAGCCACAAGCAGGGAGGAATTCAGGGTTGTTTCTAATGCAGTTTTGAGCTTCCAAATGAGTCCAAATGCCAGCTGAAGCGTCGAAAGCTAAACAATATTCCCCGATCATGTCACGGCGAAATTGGGAAGTCTTTCCCGGTCGTAACAAGTTCTACTGCAGTGGACGGATTATCATGGCTAGAAATAATGGAGTTTTTTACTTCACCATCATCCTTATAGTTATAACAACTGGACTATTCTTCGCATTTGAGTAAGTATTTATTATTTTGCGTGGAATTTTTGAGCTAAAAATCAACATCAGTTTGTATAAAGTTTGCTTGCCAACTTTGACAAGACTCTGAGATCATGCGAATTTTTAAAGCAAAAATACACAAATTTAGGTGTAAAAAATCTCCGAGAAAATCTCTGCAGCTGGAAACCTATTTTTAGTTTGTGTTAATTCCAAGTTTCAAATATTTGAGGCCGAATTAGATTTTATTATCAAGCTGAATGTAGTCGTTGTCAACTTCGCGTCTTTCTGTGTTTTGTTTGTTCTTTGCGGTTTGTCATGCTCTTTGCTCTCTCAGGGTAAATTCAAATTTATTCCGCTCACTGGTTTTACACCCACTTTCAGCCATTTCTTCCATTTCCGCCTTAAACAATAACTCAGAATAGACGGTTTACATGTGTATTTGCTTCACAATTAATACTGTATCGTATTTTAACATATTTTTACACATTTTGTAGTTAGCACATTTAATGAATTTGTAAATGCATGATATTGTCTGCTAAAAATGATCAATTATTTTACAATAACGTTTTATGATCTTCTGCATTTGCAAAATTTACTTGTACGTTTAAAATTATGTTGATTATTATATTAACATTTCAGCACACTTAATCTGCTGTTCACTACTTTCTATACTTTTTTACAGCAAATAGAAATCTCAAGTATTTAGTTCCAGTTCAGTAGATGATGCTGAAGATATTATGCTAGTTAATACAAGTGACTGGTTTTAACGGATTTTTGCATTTTACTGCCATAAAAAAAAGCATTTTTACAGTTCCTCATAATATTGTCTTGAAGATGTCATTCCCTAGTCAAGTTTAAACATCAAATTCTAAAACACCAGGGGTGTCTGGAACCCTAGTAGGTTTCCATTTCATTAAGTTATTGCTCCAATGATTTTAACGTTTCTTGTAGGCTGAAAATTATTGGCTTTTGACAGTATTGCTCCCTATCAATAATTTTGCCAATTTGCTGTGAGGACTTCGTGTATTATTTTATTCATGTTTCCTTGTAAGTTATTTACTTTTTGATTGGAGCTTAAAAGATAACACGAATAACAACACACTTATTTCAAAAGAAAAATAACATGTTTTTTACTTACCGGTAGCTGTTTTAGTTTCAGGGATAAAATTACCATTGTCATGGTTGAACTCTGAGCCAGACAAAAGGCTAAAATGAGTTTTTTAAGTTCCTATGCAAAGCTTACCTAAATAAAATATCAGATACTGTACTGTTACTCTGTTTATTGACAAACTTGAAAACAGATCAAATATCATGTACAGGTAAACTTTAAAAAAAAAATTAGTATTTATATGGTAGTGCTTACAGCTGTTTTGAGTATTCTGCGAACTCTCGCGTTCGACTTCCAATGGTGTTCTAGCTTCCGTCAGTTAAACTCTCGGGTCTTATTTGTGTTTTTGCCGACCGTAAATGAGGCCATTTTGTTCAGGAAAAGATAGTAAAGGATGCTGTGTGTTGGGGCATTTCACTAAGATGGGGAATAACTGAATGTTATGTATTCCAAAGAGTTTCAAAGTTTGATTGACGGAAGCCAGAAAGCGGTTTAACGGTTAGAAATTCTAAGCACAGCCTCAGGATCCATGATTACCAGCAAAAAGCCCCCAAGAAGTTTTGGGAACCTAAAATTTTGATGCCATTGTTGCTGAATAAAAACGTTTGATACAGATGCGTCTGTGGTCACAGGAATGTGGTCACATGCACCCAACTTTTCAGTTGCCTACAGGAAACATTCAGTTTTGGAGCCGACATTAGTCACTCAATCTGTCATAGTATAATAAGAGGTTTTTATCAAAATTCATTAAACTTTGCTTTGGGATTTTGGCATTGAACTGCAGGATGCAAGGGGGTATATTATAACACTTAATGACTGCTCTCGAGGGAAACAGTGAGTTTTGTTTTCCCGAGAATCTTGATGTTTCCCGAGACGAAGTCGAGGGAAACATCAAGATTCGAGGGGAAAAAACTCGCTGTTTTCCGAGAGTCCAGTCATTAAGTGTTTTATTATATAGCAAAAAAAATACACGGTTAAAATAGTCCATGTTTTTATTTTTATTTTCCCGCTCTGGCGATGTAGCCAATTTTTTAATTGTAGCGCTTTGATCGAATAAACACGAGCTATATAATAATTCTAATTAATGGATTTTGAAATCTACCAAAAATGTATCAATCTTGCTGCATTATTGTGTTTCAGCTGCCCATATCTGTTCAAAGAGCTTTCCCCAGCTGTTCCCATTATTGCCGCATGGTTATTCTTCTTTGTCATGGCCACACTGTTAAGAACAGCCTTCAGTGATCCTGGTATAGTCCCTAGGGCATCTCCAGATGAAGCTGCTTATATAGAGAAAACAATGGGTAAGGTTTAAAAGGGCACTCGCACGCTTAATTTTTTTACAACCTGTCAAAAAATAAGTCTAATTCTTATCACCAAAAATACATTGTTTACCGGGAATAACCAAAATAACAGTCTGGGTTTGTTAAATGACCTCTTAACTGTTAAATCAATATAAATCTATAGTGTTTTTATCTATTATCAAGAGGATGGATTTGGATTGTGATTTGAATTATTTGCTTGTCAGACAAGCATGCGAGTGCCCCTTTAAGAGCCTCAGTCATCGTCCATTTTGTCAGCCTAGCGACATACTGAGTCACAGAAAGCATTTAGTCTCACTGTCTGATTTCTATTTTCTTGCCAGCTGAGCCTGCTACTGAAAACCAAGCATACAGACCTCCTCCTAGAACCAAAGAAGTTACAGTTAACGGCCAAATAGTCAAGCTGAAGTTCTGTTTTACCTGTAAAATATTTCGCCCACCGCGGGCATCTCATTGTAGTATGTGTGATAACTGTGTAGGTATGTTGAATTATTATGCAACTGTGATGTTTTTTTACCATATAAGGGCAAAATTAGGTGCAGCACGTTTGAAAGCTGTATTGAACTATAGTGTTTGTGATAACTGTTAGGTACGGAGAAGTATATGCTAGAGCAGATTTCAACCATGAAAACATGGTTGGACCAGCATTATGGATTTGGCCTCTCACTGGTATGGTCCAGGGCCCATGGGGTACTCAGATCTAAAAATGACAGGGGCATCCAATGGAGCTCCAAATTTGATACCCCCAAAAATACCCAGTAGAATTTTCAACCCAAAATATACTAAAAGAATTAATACCCAAAAAAATATGTCGGACCCCCCATCATTTTTATATCCGAGTACCCCCCCTGGGCCCAGGGCCTACTCCCAGCCAGGGCAGAGAAAATTTTATTTCTGTTCGAAAGGGGTTAGACCTACTGAGGACAAGTAATAAAGCCCCTGGCAGGGACCACCCTCAGTGTCTGTGCTTTGGCTGCTAGTGGTGCCATTAGAGACCCAGCGTAATTCAGATTCCAGGCTGCAAATCTGGGAATTTGACGTCAAACATTTATGTATTTTTAATTTATTTGGCTTTAGTGAAACAAATCACAAAGTGATTGCATTAGTTCTGAAGAGAACCTGCAGGAGTGCTTGCAAAGTAATTGCAAATTACCCACAAGAGTCATCAGAATTCTATAACATGGCTCTATGTAGTTTTTCTATAATGAAGATTCTTGTTCTTATCTGAGTTCTCTAATTTTGTTTCAGAACGTTTTGATCATCATTGCCCATGGGTAAGCTAATCCCCTTTCACAACTTCATTACTTGTTCCTTGCTATGCAACTTTAAGGTCCATTCAAGTGAGGCAAGGTGCAATGTCTGTGGTGGTGTCACACAACACAGTGGGATTGGCCGGTGATCTTATGGCGATTTCACTTGCGGTGTTGCTGTGATGTCGCAGGCATTTTGAACATGTCCGAATCCCACTGCAATGCAGGTGCATTTTCTTCAGATCGCCAACACAACAGACAAATATCGCAGAGACAAATTGCCGGCCGTTCAAAAAACCGTGTGATATGATGTCACCAATCGCCACAGAAATTGCACCTAAAGTCACAGCTTGTGCCATGTGAATGGGCCTTTAGGTTTCTTATGTGTCATCCATTGATTCTCTCTTATTTGCTTTAGGTTGGCAACTGTGTAGGAAAGAGAAATTACAAGTTCTTCTACATGTTCTTGCTCTCTTTATCCATCCACTGCTGTTATCTGTTTGCCTTTGTTATTATTCACCTAGTTATGTGTAAGTACATAGTAATGCATGATACAGGGGTTGATTTAGGGGGAAGGGGTCAAGGGGGCCGTGCCCCCCCCCCCCCCTTCTCGGGAGATCTTCCCATACATTTACTGTATTTGCTTAAGGAAATTTGAAAATTTTCGCCCCATGTTTTCACTATCCTCCCCCCTCCCCTTCTGAAATTCTTTGATCCACCCCTGTGATACCCACATTGAGATTTATGGAACAAAGATAATGGTTCATTGGAGATATTGTTGGGAGTCATGTGGCAACTACATTTGAATAAAATATCATAGGCAGCTGAGGCAGTGTGACATCAGTGGACCCCTCCATCCCCAGTGGATGCATCAGTGGACCCCTCCATCCCCAGTGGATGCATCAGTAGACCCCTGAACATCCCCAGTGGATGCATCAGTGGGCCCCTCCATCCTCAGTAGATGCATCAATGGACCCCTC
Source organism: Scolanthus callimorphus (assembly GCA_033964015.1). Lineage (NCBI taxonomy): Eukaryota > Metazoa > Cnidaria > Anthozoa > Actiniaria > Edwardsiidae > Scolanthus > Scolanthus callimorphus. Next base: position 7,828 of record JAWWUD010000266.1, read on the forward strand.
CATCCCCAGTGGATGCATCAGTAGACCCCTCCATCCCCAGCGGATGCATCAGTGGACCCCTCCATCCCCAGCGGATGCATCAGTGGACCCCTCCATCCCCAGTGGATGCATTAGTGGACCCCTCCATCCCCAGCGGATGCATCAGTGGACCCCTCCATCCCCAGTGGATGCATTAGTGGACCCCTCAATTGCCAGTGGATGCATCAGTGGGCCCCTCCATCCTCAGTAGATGCATCAATGGACCCCTCCATCCCCAGTGGATGCATCAGTAGACCCCTCCATCCCCAGCGGATGCATCAGTAGACCCCTCCATCCCCAGCGGATGCATCAGTGGACCCCTCCATCCCCAGCGGATGCATCAATGGACCCCTCCATCCCCAGCGGATGCATCAGTGGACCCCTCCATCCCCAGTGGATGCATTAGTGGACCCCTCCATCCCCAGCGGATGCATCAGTGGACCCCTCCATCCCCAGTGGATGCATCAGTAGACCCCTCCATCTCCAGCGGATGCATCAGTGGACCCCTCCATCCCCAGTGGATGCATCAGTGGACCCCTCCATCCCCAGCGGATGCATCAGTGGACCCCTCCATCCCCAGTGGATGCATCAGTAGACCCCTCCATCCCCAGCGGATGCATCAGTGGACCCCTCCATCCCCAGCGGATGCATCAGTGGACCCCTCCATCCCCAGTGGATGCACTAGTGGACCCCTCCATCCCCAGCGGATGCATCAGTGGACCCCTCCATCCCCAGTGGATGCATTAGTGGACCCCTCAATTGCCAGTGGATGCATCAGTGGGCCCCTCCATCCTCAGTAGATGCATCAATGGACCCCTCCATCCCCAGTGGATGCATCAGTAGACCCCTCCATCCCCAGCGGATGCATCAGTGGACCCCTCCATCCCCAGTGGATGCATTAGTGGACCCCTCAATTGCCAGTGGATGCATCATTGTACCCCTCCATCCCCAGTGGATGCATCAGTGGACCCCTCCATTGCCAGTGGATGCATCAATGTACCCCTCCATCCCCAGTGGATGCATCAGTGGACCCCTCTATCCCCAGTGGATGCATCGGTGGACCCCGCCATCCCCCTGAACGCATCAGTGGACCCCTCCATCCCCAGTGGATCTAAGAATAGATGTAGGGCAAGGCTAATACATCAGTGTTGTAAATGTCCTCTTTCTTTGCAGTAACCAATGATGGGAATTCTTTTGTGGAAGCTATGAAAGAATCTCCTGCTAGATATCCTTTGTAAACTTGAACTGCTAATGGCTTATGGTGATATATTATATAGCTCATCTTGTAATTTTAGTTAAATCCTAAAGAGCATTACCGAGTGTTTAAATAAAGGTTACTATTGCTAGTGTAAACAGGATTCAATTTTGGCCCGATCTTGTCACACAATGTTGAACTTGTTTCAAGCAATTGTTTGAAACTCTTTGCAACTTGATGCGATTTTGAACACTGAAATCGCAAAATATCTTGTTAGATGTTTACACTAGCGGTTTGGGTTTGCAACATGGGAGAAAAATCACCCTGACATATGTGACAACAATTTTAACTTTCATGCATTGTAGTATATCACAGGTTTCGTATGCATCTTGAAAATTCTTGAATTTCCTTGATTTTTGCTTCCTTCCTGGGAAGTCCTTGAAATTCCTGGAAAATGCCTGGAATAATGTTTCAACTCAAATGTGGTTGAATAAGTCAGTTCTGTGATTCTGATTTTTGGCTGCAAATTATGACATCCTCCAGATACAAATCTTCCAACTACAACAGCACTAGAGCCTCTGATTTCGCCCTTGTCAGTTTCTGAGCCAGGAATAGAAAATAAAGTATGTTAATTGCCATTCATCGGTCCAATATAGTTAAGCAGCTTCCCGTTAAAGTGAGCATGTTTCTTTTGGTTATTTTTTTTTTAGGGGGGTGGGGGTGTTGGGGAGCATTTCTGCCCCCCCCCCCCAAAAAAAAAAAAAAACAAAACAAAAAAAACCTCATAGAACAATATCTAAATACCTCCTGGAAAATCTTGAATTTTATTTCATTCAGAAAGCGTACGAACCCTGATATACTTTACCGTATATTATAATTGATTGTATCCTTGACTGATGTCACTATCCTAGAAGCAGTTGTATGCTTCTTCTCTGTCTGGTCCATTGTAGGATTAACAGGCTTCCATACTTATCTAGTGGCCACCAACCAAACTACTAATGAAGATGTGAGTATGCATCTAGTTTATTATGCTATATTAGCACCAGTAGGCCATTGTGTTGCCTGTGCCTGTGTAACAACCTACAATGTGTGGTTCCAGAAAATACCCCCCCACACACACACACACAAAGAGGAATGGACAGCAAAGAAAAAACAAACAAACAAATGAGTTGATATGTGAAACTCATGTCTTCAGCAAGGGGTGTGGGTTTTTTTGTTGCTGTCCATTGTTGCAATTTGCTTTGTCTTTCATTAAAATTTAAGTAACGTCTAAATTCTCTATTTGCAGATAAAAGGTTCTTTTTCCTCCCGGCGAGGTCAAGATAATTATAACCCATATAGCATAGGAAACTCTTGTGGCAATTGTTCAGTTGTTCTTTGTGGCCCTATGGAGCCAAGGTAAGCAAACAAACAAACAAACAAACAAACAGACAGACACAGACGGAATGTAATAACTATTTTTGCCCTTTGGGTGATTCGCATGATTTTCAGGGAACCGAGAAAAATTTGTGTCATCTCGGATTTCTTCCAAACGTTTTTCATCTGAAGTGTGATATAGAAATCTGGGTAGAGTAGCCCCTTATTATTTATGATATACTTGATTTATTGTGTCATGCTTTGACTTGCCAATGTTTCCTTTTGCAGTCTAATAAACAGAAGAGGAATTGTAATTCCTGATCCTCCCGAATCCGACAAATACGGAGCACTAAGAACAACACAGGTATCTTTAGACTCTCTCAGCTGGCCTGTTCTGCAAAATTTAAGGCTTGACACCCATACATGTTTATCATCACAATTTTGTATTCGCCATCATGTTTAATGTGTTGCCATTTTAGCGTGAGTCTTGCTTGGGCGTAAGAGGATTTTGAAGGGGATTAGGCAGAGGGATGGGGGGGGGGGGGGCATAACTGTGCAATGGTGCACCTGACTTCACTAGGGTGACATCACATCTATATAACCATGTGTTCGGCCAACGGGACAGACCACAGGTAGCCCGACAACGCACGCTATCTATATGTGAAAAATAACAAACAATGTTATTTTTCCTTGCAGCCTCATGATCGCCCAGCTTCGCCGAATGGCATCAGTCAAGTAACCACTGTAGACGAGACTGCTCCTACTAACAAAGATCAACCTAAAACACCACCGGAGGATGCCCTGAAAGCAGACAGTGAGAAAGGGCTGGTGAAATTGAGCAGTGTCTGATCATGTGCATTGATGGGATAAATATTAACAATATTATACGGGGATTCTGCAAGGTTGCCCCATCTTGCCAGAGAAACGATCAAGGCACAGGAATTGAGGAGGAAAATGTTTTAACAAAAGTACATTGCCACTTTATGTTTCAAATTCTGGAAGAGAAGTAGCTCTTTTCAATCAATCCTATGGGAATAGAAACACAATATTGCATGGCAGGCATGTTAGGCCTACGGCAAAAGTTGTGCCAGAGTCACGCCATTCCTGTTATAAAGTCTAATGAAGCAGTTCAACGTTTGCACTGGGCCTTAGTTTCTGAAAAAGAACTTCAACCAACACGGCTGTTGCTTTTGTTTCTATCCCCCTAAGATAACAGTCTGTGACGCATGTTGAATACCACCTGCAGGGATGTGCATTTCTTACATTAAAAATCGACAGGAATCATACAGAAAATGATGTTTCAAGAGGTTGACAAAAACGTTTTCCTTTGGAATACCTATATCTCACCAAGAGGAGAAACAGAAATAAAATAAGGAATTCAAATATAAGAACTTTATTGGGCAAACGCAAAGAAATAAAACAGTTCTTACAATCTTTTGTGATATATTGTATTTCATGACATAAAAAGATCAACAACAAAATGGGAACTTTCAAATATATGAAAATAAAAAAGAAGCATGGATTGACCATCGCTTTATATTTAAGTCTTGTCCGATGTTTTCTTACATTCATTGTCATTCATATTTGCCATATAATTTTTATTTCCAAACCGTTTTTGCCGGACACTCTATTGCTCCTTTAAAATCCTGGGTTTTTGGCATTCAAAAAGCGTACGAACCCTGTATAATAGACGTAGACATAGAGGCAGGGAGTGTAATCCGAGCTCTTTTGGGCGCCATATGGCCTTAGGATTTTATTAGTTGCAGGTACAGCAGTATTTTGCAAAACTTTAGGCAAATCTCAGTGCAAGGCAGTGCAACAGGCCATTTGCAGCTGAACAGCCTGAATGTGCTTGTTATTTTGCTACGAGCCAATGAATAGACCTCTAGATTCCCAAGTGTAAATCATCCGAGCATGACTGGAGGGCAAACAAACTTTTAGTTGACTTGTTTACGAAATCGGACACCAGAATTTAACTGTTAGCGTGGCATATGTGTAGGGTTTTTATTTGCTTGACAGCGAATTCTATTTTTTATTCAAAACTTTGCCAAAAAAAGGCAGCCCAAAGGCTGATAGTTGGCAGTTCTGTGTTTTGGTCAGCTGGCAAAGTTTTAGTTCTCTGTCAAAGTGACAGTCGCATAGGGAATTAACTTCCTGGCAAATTCTGACTGCAAAGTGAAAAAAAGGTTCCCGCCTTTCTCACACTTTTGTACATATTATTTTGTTTCACCATATCACCACCTCTATGTCAAAGACAACATTTATTTGTAACTTATACTTGTACAAACCACAAAAACATGTTGTTTTATATCGCTCAGGTCTAGAAAACAAATTTGTAACAAGTAAGTGGGTGTAAGATTTGAAAATAAAGAATTCTTAATTTACGTGAATATTTTTAAGTTGTAGTCTACCCACTTGTTTTATGTTCAAACCTTAAGCTTAGTCAGTATGATACTATCTCTGAAAAGCCTGCAGGTAAACTCTGTAAAAATACTCAGTGGCAGATCAAAGAAAGAACACTCGGCCTTTGGGCCTCAACTTTCCATGAGGTTCTCAATTTTGTTCAGTGACTTCATTACGTTGTCTCTTAAAAAAGCCTTTTCACCAATCTCGTAGCTTGATTTTGAAATCGTGGTGCACTTTGCATGCAAAAGAACAAAATAAAAATAATACTCGATGGTCCCCCTCTTAAAAAATTCCTGGATCTGCCCCAATTCCTTAGTCTCCTACGCAGCCTGTGTTTTGTGTCAGTCAGTGCAATAGCAACTGTTTTGTGTCAGTCAGTGTTACTGCAATAGCCCTACCAGCCTCTTCCCTATGTGGCGATGGCTACATTACAACTAACACTATTGTGAGACAATATTCCAAACTAAACAAGAGCAAGCTCTAATGAAGACCAATACTATTATTGATGATGGCCTTAAAATTAATGAAAACTCTGAAGTCTGACGCTTGTAGTTAAAAGTTTGGTCAAACGCCAACCATTTATGAGTTACTCATATTCTTGAGGGTGTTTTTATCTCAGAAAACCCAGGCAGGCTATCTTGAGACAAACTAGTAATTGGCTTATAAGTCACAGTCTTGGTTTAAGGAGCTGCATCAGACAATGGCTTGAATTGTGCAATACTTGATTTGGGGATTCGGACAGAAGCACCACTTAGGTAAAGGTGAGAGCTACCAGAATCCTTGTTTTTGAGGGCAGTAACTGAGCTTTCTGACCAGGTTTCACTTTCTGGATCATAAGTCAGTGTGTGCAGCCTCAATGTATTTGAAACATTCCTGTTGGCATCTGTTGTACCTGGCGAAATTGTTGCACTACCAATGACAAATATTTCCTCATCACAGTGAACCATTATGCCACCAGCTATAAAGCAAGATGACCTGGGAATTTTGGACCAGGTGTTGGAGCTGATGTCATACACCTCATTGTAGGTGCATTCTGTCTTTGTTAGTCCTAGAATTCGAAAAGCTTTCCATTGGTGATGACACATGCATCTTCTTTCGAATAAATGTTTGCAGGAGCTAGCAATGTCCAGGAATCAGACGTTTTGTCATACCTTTCAAGAGAGCAGTTATATAGGTAGGTTTTTCTCTCTGTGCTATAACTCATACCCCCGAACACATAGATGCTTTTCTTGTCGCATGCAACTGATGGACATTTCCTTGAATGATTCAAAACAGCAACAGGTTGTAGAGATGAGTTGTAAGCAATTGCATATGTCTTAACTTCAACTGCAGTTTTCTTGTCATTTGGAACAGCATACTCGCCTCCAACAAAGTATAATAAGCTTTCAAAGCATGCCACTCTGAAATCTTTTATTTCATATTCAACAGAACCTAAACTTGACCAAGTGCATGTAACCAAGTCAAATTTATCAATATAGATTGAAGAGCCCAGCCCCTTTCTTACTATGATCATTGCACCTTTTCCATCATACACTGCAGTCCCACAACCAAATTCTGGAAAGCTGTTAGACACTGGTATCTGGTACCATTTATAAGTTGTTGGAATAAAACACCAGGGACCTCTAGCAACTTTGGAAGAGCCCTTTGGAAAAACCACAACAGCATCAATGTAGGGGTCAAGGCAAGGTCTTGGATGCTGCACATTGCAGTGGTTGGTATCAATCTGTTTTCATTGCTTTCAATCACCATTCGTAGACAGTTTGGATCTGAGGTAACAAGGTTCTCACTGACAACAGATGAGTAAAGGAAATCGTTTGACAGTGAAGAGAGGCGAACACTTGAAAGTAGTTCAAAGAATACTTCCTTTCTCTCCTCCCTATATTTCACCCAGTCAAGAACTGCCTTGAAGACAATTTCTTCATTTCGCACCACAAGATCTTCACTACATAAAATCTCTTGAAGTGTTTCCAAGGCAATATCTTTACAAATATTAGAATTCATCCAAGCTGCCTCAAAATTCTCAACAATCATATCCATTGCTGCTTTTTCAAGCCTGCTGCTCTTATATTGCACAGCAAACTGATGCGTAGAGAAGTAATCATCGTACACATTTTTTACTGTGTCAGCCATGTACTGGTCAACGGCCACCTTAAGTTTGTCAAGCATTAGAAAGTCAGCTACCATTATAATTTGCTTGGCTGTATCTGGGCTTATCTCAATATCTCCGGTATAAACAAAGCCTAGTACGTTTTCTACTATATCGGCGTCAAACTCGTTCAGTTCCACTTTATTCTCGGTCTGTTCTTTCATCTCAGAGGAGAACAAGCCTGCGAAGAAGCCTCCACATGCCGCTAGGACGGCTCTGTGCACAGGAAACTCGCGGCCTTGAACGGCCACCATCGCATCACAAAAGGTGGCAGATCCACGGTACCCATTCAGACGATGTAAAATATCACTCCTGTGATCTCCAACGGAGAGTGTCTTCGTGTTATCAGCCATTCTCTCGAATTCTCACACTTCACTGTTTGAATTCCTGTACACTCCGCTTGCATAGAATAGCGCGCGAATTTTTCCAGGTGACCCGGCCTTCTGTTCGACACAGGTATCCCAACACTGGGACACTCGGCGGAGATTCAATTCTTAGGGGGTGAGGAGGTTGGCAATTGAAGGTTAAAATTTAAACAGCCTAAAAACCAAAGAGAAAAACACCAGCTAGTTTGTGGTGCAACGTTCCACAGAAACTTTCATCCTGCGAATTTTTCAGTACCAAAAATGACACCAAGAATTTAAAATTACATTGTTTAATTTCAGCAGCTAACAATGTACATCCATAGCAAGTTTGTTTCATATTCTGTACTCGATTATTTTTCATCTCAGAACCCCTAAAAATATTGGATCCCTGATTTTAAACCCAAAAAATTGATGATGGTCATAGACAGACAGACAGATTTATTTGGCAGAATATAACAAGAACAGCTGTACATAAGTGTTAGTCCAAATAACTATTTATAGTGACGTCAACCCGAGGAGTTTAAAATCTGGAGACGCCTTGGAATGGTGAAATTTTCTGAAATCTCCCATGAGAAATACAGTAAATTAATGTGTGACAGTCGTCTTGTTTTTTTTTTCCCGGGAGACGAAGCAAAAAATTTTGAGACTGGGAGAGTTGACGTCCCTGTATTTACTATATAGCTATAACTATTTGCATATTATATAATTTATTGTAATATTTTGGGTCTTTTACTGAAGCATCAAAAGCAAATATAGTTACGTCGTTTACATGTTCTTTTGGAGCTATCATATCGGTAAAATTGTTTATGTACCTGTCTATCCAAAGAAAAGGAGCCCCCCCCCCCCCCCCCCCCCCCCCCCGATGCCCACCGATGCTTGATTTTCCGTGAGGTTCACAATTTTTTCATTGACTTCATTATATTGTCTCTGAAAAAAGCTATTTCGCTAATCTTGTAGCTTGATTTTCAAAATTGTGGTGCACTTTGCACACAAAAAGAACAAAATACGAACGATACTGGTACTCTCAGATGGATCCTATATTCTAAAAATTTGTGTTGGGCTAAAATACAAGAACAGTATACTTTTTATGGAAAAGGGTTATGTCTGCATTACAACTATCACTAGTGTGAGACAATGTGTGTTTCAAAAAAATATCCATACCCCCCCTACGGAAGGGATTGGAAATTCCAGAGGGGTGGGGGGGTCATTTACCTGATATTTTCCATACAAATACTGTATTTTTCTTCGGAAATTCCAGAGTATTCCAAAATAAACAAAAGCAAGCTCTAATGAAGACTCTGAGAAAAGAGACTGGCCATCCTCGCTTTGTTTGTACACCCTGTGGGCCAGTCCATTTATTTTATTCTGTACAAATATCTAAATAAATGATACTATTATTGATGGTAACCTACAAATTAACCCTTTGACTACTGAAATATTTTCCAAAAAATCCTTCTTTTTGGGGGCAAACAGACACACCCCTGCACATTTTTGCATAGCAGTGCCAAATTTCTGGGTTTCCTGTGTTTTATGGAGGGGAAGGCTGGGGCTTCTTGTAGAGATTTACCACTGATCTGTTCGCAGGAAGCAATAAAACACTTTAGACAGCTAAAAAATGTCTTAAAATACAACCAAAATTCCACTTAGAAGAGGCCATAGGACATCATTAAAGAGCCTGTGTCAGCCACTCCCTTGTTAGTATTTGTTCTATATTACAAGATCAATTACGTGTAAACTCTTAATAAACTTCTAAAAACAAAGTTTCAGATTTGATTTACTAAATTCAATTGAGAGCATTGCTCTTTATTTCTCCGACTTGGTATGTTGCTGTGCTGTTACAAATGGTGGCTGATACAGGCATTTGTGCTGTGCTTCAAGTAAGAAGTATGGCTGAGGGGTTTTATTCACTTTTTCCACTGTTCTTCTGTAGCAATGGCCGGTTTAAGCCAGTTCAGTAGTCAAAGGGTTAATAAATAGTTGAAAATGGTGTTTTTTTAAACACTGAAAACATGGGTTTTGTAGTCATGGTCAACATCTTGGATTTCTGGATAAATGTGACCAAACAAGCACGCTGTCTTTCTAGACAAATATAGTAATTGGCTTAGAAGTCATAGTCTTGGTTTTTAAACTCCTTAAAAAAAAAAAAAAAAAGTGTGCATTTATATAGCGCTATTACACTAATTGCTCATAGCGCTTCACATTACTATATAACTAATTATATAGCGCTTTATCCTCGCGGCTCAAAGCGCTTTACATTAATGGATAACTCATCCTATAAGAACCAGCTTTTACAAACATGAGTGTGTGTTAGTATTGTGAGTTCTGTGACACTGAGGTTGGGCAACTTCCGACGGTCCTAGTGGTTCTTTAACGTCCCTCTGGTTCCGGTTAGTGTAGTGTATGTGAGAGACGGGGCCTACGGTTTAACGTCCTTATCCGAGAAGACGCGAAGGTCTAACCAGTTGCAGATGTTAGAGCAAAGGCAGCACCTTCTCCTCAATTATTAGAAAAAGACCCTGAGTGTTGGCCCGGCCAGGGTTTGAACTCCCAACCTCCCGAACATAAGCCCGGCGCTCTACCACTGCTCTAACCGTCGTCGGATGTAACAGGAGTTACATCGGACAACAGCTTGAATTGTGCAATACTTGATTTGGGGAGTCGGACAGGAGCACCACTTAGGTTAAGGAAAGAGCTACCAGAATCTTTGTTCTTGAGGGCAGTAACCGAGCTTTCTGACCAGGTTTCATTTTCTGGATCATATGTCAGTGTGTGCAGCCTTAATGCATTTGAAACATTCATGTTGGCATCTGTTGTTCCTGGCGAAATTGTTGCACCACCAATGACAAACATTTCCTCATCACAGTGAACCACTAAACCACCAGCTATAAAGCAAGATGACCTGGGAATTTGGGACCAGGTGTTGGAGCTGATGTCATAGACCTCATTGTACTTGCATTCAGTCAGCGTTAGTCCTACAATTCGAAAAAGCTTACCATTGGTGATGACACATGCATCTTCTTGGGAATTAATTTCTGCAGGAGCTAGCAATGTCCAGGAATCAGATATTTTGTCATACCTTTCAAGAGAGCAGTTACATATGTAGTTTTCTCTATCTTTGGAATACCTCAAGCCCCCTAACGCATAGATGCTTTTCTCATCGCACACAACTGATGGACATTTCCTTGAACAATTCAAATTAGCAACAGGTTTAAGTGTTGAGGTGTAAGCAATTGCATATGTCTTAACTTCAACTGCAGTTTTCTTGTCATGTCCAACATACTGGCCTCCAACAAAATATAATAAGCTATTAAAGAATGCCACACTGAATTCTTTTATGTTATAATCAACAGAACCCAATTTGAACCAAGTGCATGTAACCATGTCAAATTTATGAATAACAATTGAAGACAATTGTGACTTTGTGACTAAAATCAAGGCTCCTTTCATATCATACATGGCAGTCCCATAACCAAATTTAGTCCCATATAAGTTAGTCCTATAACCAGAGTCACTGTTAGACACTGGTATCTGGTACCATTTTTTATTTGTTGGAAGGAAACACCAGGGACCTCTAGCAACATTGGAAGGGTCTCTTGGAAAAACCACAATAGCATCAACATAGGGGTCACGGCAAGGTCTTGGAAGCTGCAAGTTTGCAGTGGTTGGTATCAATCTGCTTTCTATGCTTTCCATGACCATTCGTTGACAGTTTGGATCTGAGGTAACAAGGTTCTCACTGACAACAGATGAGTAAAGGAAATCTTTGGACAGTGAAGAGAGGTGAACATTGGAAAAAAGGTTAAAGAATGCACCCTTCCTTTCATCCTTAAACTTCACCCAATCAATAACTGCTTTGAAGACAATTTCTTCATTTCGCACCACAAGACCTTCATTGCATAAAATCTCTTGAAGTGTTTCGAAGGCAACATCTTTACAAACTTGAGAATTCACCCAAGCTTCATCAAAATTTTTAACAATCATACCAATTGCTGCATCTTCAAGCATGGTGCTTTTATACTGCACAGCAAACTGATGCGTAGAGAAATAATCGTCAGACACATTTTCTACAGTGCCAGCCATGTACCGGTCAACGGCCACCTTAAGTTTGTCAAGCATTAGAAAGTCAGCTACCATCATAATTTGCTTGGCTGTATCTGTGCTTATCTCAATATCTCCGGTATATACAAAGCCGAGTACTTTTTCTACTATATCGGCGTCAAACTCGTTCAGTTCCACTTTATTCTTGGTCTGTTCTTTCATCTCAGAGGAGAACAATCCTGCGAAGAAGCCTCCACATGCCGCTAGGACGGCTCTGTGCACAGAAACTCTCGGTCTTGAACGCTCACTATCGCATCACAAAAGGTGGCAGATCCACGGTTCTCATTCAGACGATGTAAAATATCACTACTGTGATCTCCAACAGAAAGCGTTTCCGTGTTATCAGCCATTTTCACACTTTAAAATGTAGTTTCACTGATCACTTCCTACTTGTCTCCGCTTCCTGTATGCCCTCGTCCGACCGAACACTACTTTCGCTTTCATTCTAGGGCGCGCCGCGCGCACCTTTTCAGGTGACCCAGCCTTCTGTTCGGCACAGGTATCCCAAATGTGCCAGGCTTCGTGCTGCATCAGGGAAAACGAAAGCAAAAAACATTGGGGGAACACTCTCAGTAAATTCCTATACTTCATATTTTTCTAGGTGGGTTTGTTGAGATTTACGGCCCCAAGAGGACCGGAAATGCATCCAAATTGGAATCCAAATTTTCCACACAGGAGAGACAGCTAGGAATGTGTGGAGTGTGCAGAATCAAAGAAACCCATGAGCAAAGCGAGTTTTTGGGCATCTCAATATCTCCGGTATATACAAAGCCGAGTACGTTTTCTACTATATCGGCGTCAAATTCGTTCAGTTCCACTTTATTCTCGGTCTGTTCTTTCATCTCAGAGGAGAACAATCCTGCGAAGAAGCCTCCACATGCCGCTAGGACGGCTCTGTGCACAGGAAACTCGCGGCCTTCAACGGCCACCATCGCATCACAAAAGGTATCAGATCCACGGTACCCATTCAGACGATGTAAAATATCACTCCTGTGATCTCCAACGGAGAGTGTTTTCGTGTTATCAGCCATTTTCACACTTTAAAATGTAGAGTCGCTGAGGTACACAGTCCGGTAGGTCGAGCTTGAGGTGCGCGAATTTTTCCAGGTGACCCGGCCTTCTGTTCGGCACAGGTATCCCAAATGCGCCAGGCTTCGTTAAGGGGTGTCACCAAAGACCGATGACCCAAACGCGATGACCCCTAAAGGGTGGACCATTAGAAATTGTCAGAGAGGGGGTGGCAATTTTTTTGCGCATGAATTTTTTTTTCGGGGATCAGGTTGTGCAAGAATTTTTTTATTGAATTTATATCATGTTTTTTACTAGCTTGGATCTCTGCAAGATTTTTTTTTGGAAGGAATGGCCTTGCTCGAATTTTTTTTGTTAATTGCCACCCCCCTCCCCCAATTTCTAATGGTCCACCCCTAAAGTAAACTGGCTTACCATATCCTGCATTCCAGATCAGCGGCGTAGCAAGGAATTTCTGAAGGGAGGGCCTGATAGTGAAAACATGGGACGAAAATGTTCAAATTTCCTCCAGCAAATACAGTACATGTATGGGAAAATCTCCAGAAAATCTCCATCTGCCCCTGCAGATCCCATACTGCACTCCATTGAGGTACAATCATGTTTCACGTGACCAAAGTAGCTTGGGAACTAGTAGTTTCTACTTGGTCATTTGCACCAAATGAACCCCCTGGATCCGCGCCTGTAGTACATATGACCACTGTAAATATCAAAAATCTGAAAGTTGTCTTGCTTCCTCTGTACCTCCAATCACAGGTTCCAGGACAAAGTTCAAATGCTGACTTTCCAGTCCGAATGAATTCAAAACATACCCAAATAAATGTTTAAAAAAAAGTAAGTTCAGTTGAGAATCCGTAAGCAAAGCCAGTTTTTGGGTGCGGGAAAGGGGAGATGGGGAGATAAATCAGGAATGTTTTTGGCATGTGGTTATAATCTACAGTTCTAAGGCTGCATTCATTATGTATACTACAAGGGGGGGCAGAGGATTTTGAGGGGGGATCTCAAAATTTCCGAACTGGAAAAAGGGGGATGTCAAGTTTTTTTCATAACATGAAGGGGGGATGCATATTTTTGTTGAGGTATTATATATATTTAAGACAAGGTTGTGCAGTTTGATAGTAAATGAAGGAAGGCTCAATTGTTGAACAACAAGTTTGAATCTCCTGAAGAAATATCACTTGCACTACTATTCTCTTCAGCTGTTGAAAAAAGCTGCGCGCTTCGCACGCATAAAGAATTATAAACTTAAAAAATCGTAAATCGTAAAATGCCTTCTTGTTTTACCACAATTCCTCGAGGTCCTATTCAGTGACTTTTGTCTGCCAGACAAAAACGCCTTCGGACTTTTGATTAATAGTCTTGTAGCTTCATTGTCAAAATTGTGGCGCGCTTTGCGCGCACAACGGAAAAACAAACCAAACAAGCAAATACAAAATAAATGATGTCTATGTAGTAATATAAGGTTCCAATCGAGGAGCGCACCAGATCACTTGGTAGAAAGTCACTACACACAAAAGAGTACAGCCACCTAGGATTTTTATTTGCATTTTTACGCTTTGTATTTGGTTTTATCATTGAGCCTTGTTCTGCATCTTTTGAAAAAGTGTTATTGACGCGACCCCATCGACATATAATTTGAAAAATGTCTCCGGGGGGGGGGGGGGGGGGGGGGGGGGGGGGGGGATCTGAAAATTTGGCATTGTCAAAAAAAAAATCCTCTGCCCCCCCCCTGTAGTATACATAATGAATGCAGCCTAAAATTCATGGTCATGAATAATATTCTCTTGTAGCTTAAAATTCATGAATTATTCATAAGGTTTGTGACCAATGGCTGAACCCTATATTGGTCACGTACCGTGTTTATAACTACGATAAAGGTACTCATGTTTAATTAATGAGTGTCTATATCGTAGTTATAGGCATGGTACCTCGGATGAAGTGCCTATTTCGACACTTCAAAGCGCATATGGGTGTACAAGGGTGGACCCTTGCCAACCCAGGGTCGGAACTAGTGCTAGGTATGCACTTCTATTTCTGACCCTATGCATTGGATAAGTTTTTTAGGATTTCATGAAAACTGGTCACCAAAACCACAACCCTAATCCATGTGGGATGCTTATTCTGTATCTGCGCATGTTTGGTTCTGTATCTGCGCATCCTTGGCGTCTACGTCATACTAGACATACTCTGTGGGTGTCGAAATGTTTTCATCACTACATTTTATTTTGTTTGAGAAAATTGTTTGAATGAATTCTTTACTGTTTCCTAGTCTTTCGATAAAAAATGTGTCAAACTCTGTCAAATTAGATGACTAGTTCCTTAGTTGACTTCATGATGGCATACACATGTATAGCGCCTAGTCCTTCCTACTCATAAAATTTATTTATTTGTATTGACTAATTCAAGTTATAATTTCCGCATCTTGTAATCTAAAGTTCAGAAGTGATTTATAAAACTTGCATGTTGTGTTTTATCGGTTGATATAAACACTCGGCTATGTCTCGTGTTTATATCACCCGATAAAACACTCCAACTCTTTTTATGAATACCACATATGAAAATATCTATCTGATTTTACCAGTTTTATAATAGGCCCACTACAATAAAACATGAGACAAAACCATTACTTGCAACAATGCAATACATTACAATCTCTATGGTCTATGTAATCCAATAGAATTGGAAATCTCTTAACAAGCATACTTGAAGTCCTAAATGCATAAGCTATATAGAGGATATTACATGGCTGCGCAGAGACCGCGAACGAGTGAGATAAATTTTTAACACGAGAAGATAAAATTCGTATCTCCAAGCGGTCATGTAATGTTCTGTTTATTATATAAACATCAATGAAATACCAAATTCAAATTTTATTTGAGTTAAGCTTAAAAATCGAGCATTCAGCAAAGGCAAGTGTGATATTTTCACATGTGAAAATAACATGATATGTTCACGTGTGGAGATATCAAGTTTTCGCGTGGGAGATCACCTGGTATTTCATTGGTGTTTATATAATAAATTCATATATAACACTACTTTGTCTATAATTCCTTCTTTTCTGATGTTGCACCTGCTGACAAACAATTTAAACAGCCTTAAAACCACAGGAAAACACCAGCCAGTTTGTGTCATACTAGCTTCCTTGAGTGTGACACAGTACTTGAGTAACAAATATTTTGGGACTTTGAACCCTAGGGGGGTTGGGGATGGATAATTTCTGGAACCACACAATAGATATTCGAGAAAGAATACTCTGGTCATTGCTTTTCCACGAGGTTATCAATTTTTTTCAGTGACATCATCTCTAAAAAAAGCCATTTCACTAATCTTGTAGCTTGATTTTCAAAATTGTGGTGCACTTTGCACACAAAAAGAAATACAAGTGATACTCAGGTGGTCCCTCCTTTGAAAATTCCTGGATCTGCCCCTGATAAAAGCCGAAGCC
This sequence comes from Scolanthus callimorphus, assembly GCA_033964015.1. Classification (NCBI taxonomy): domain Eukaryota; kingdom Metazoa; phylum Cnidaria; class Anthozoa; order Actiniaria; family Edwardsiidae; genus Scolanthus; species Scolanthus callimorphus. Next base: position 23,883 of record JAWWUD010000266.1, read on the forward strand.
AAGGGTAATAGATCATGCTTTCAATTGTTGGGGCTTATAAGAAGGAATAAATGTCAAGTGAAAAGTGTTATTGTAATAGCCCTACCAGCCTTTTCCCTGTGTGAGACAATATTCCAACCTAAACAAAAGCAAGCTCTAATGAAGACCAATACTATAATTGATGATAACTACAAACAGAACTCTGGTCTGCCTTTGTAGGTTAAACGTTTGTTCAAAATGCCAACAACTTTATGAGTTACTCATAATCTGTTTTCCTGCTTGCAAGTTGAAAACGGTGCTTTTTCATGGAAACTTTGGGTTTTGTGATCATGGACAACATCTTGGATTTCTGAAAAAGTGTGGCCAAACAAGCACGCTCTCTTAGGGACGTATTCCATCTGTAAATTGATAGAAAGGACTAGTTTGATGAGTACATTTTCCCATAAAAAATCAATGGACGATTCCAGCTACTGTATAAGCACACACTGTTTTTTCTTAAGAAATACCTTAAACAGTAGTAATTCATAGTCATAAGTCATAGTGTAAGTCATAGTCTTGGTTTAAGGAATTGCATCAGACAATGGCTTGAATTGTGCAATACTTGACTTAGGAATTCGGACAGGAGCACCACTTAGGTTAATGAGAGAGCTACCAGAATTTTTGTTCTTGTTCTTGAGGGCAGTAACTGAGCTTTCTGACCAGGTTTCATTTTCTGGATCATAAGTCAATGTGTGCAGCCTCAATGTGTTTGACACATTCCTGTTGGCAACTTCTGTACCTGGCGAAATTGTTGCACCACCAATGACAAATATTTTCTCATCACAGTGAACCACTAAACCGCCAGCTATATAGCAAGATGACCTGGGAATTTTTGACCAAGTGTCAGAGCTGATGTCATAGACCTCATTGTAGGTGCATTCTGTATGTGTTAGTCCTAGAATTCGAAAAAGCTTTCCATTGGTGATGACACATGCATCTTCTTTGGAATAAATGTTTGCAGGAGCTAGCAACGTCCAGGAATTAGACGTTTTGTCATACGTTTCAAGAGAGCAGTTGAATACATAATATGTCTTTCTATCAGTGTTATAACTCAAACCACCTAACACATAGATGCTTTTCTCACTGCAAACAACTGTTGGCCATTTCCTTGAAGTATTCAATGCACCAACAGGTTCAAGTGATGAGTTGTAAGCAATTGCATATGTGTTCACTTCAACTGTAATTTTCTTGTCATCTGGAACAATATACTCGCCTCCAACAAAGTATAATAAGCTATTAAAGTTTGCCACGCTGAAGTCTTTTATGTTATAATCAACAGAGCCTAAACTAGACCAAGTGCATGTAACCAAGTCAAATCTATCTATATAAATTGAAGAGCCCAGCCCCTTTCTTACTATGATCATGGCACCTTTTCCATCATACACTGCCGTCCCACAACCAAATTCTGGAAAGCTGTTAGACACTGGTATCTGGTACCAGTTATTAGTTGTTGGAATAAAACACCAGGGACCTCTAGTGACTTTGGAAGAGCCCTTTGGAAAAACCACAACAGCATCAATGTAGGGGTCAAGGCAAGGTCTTGGATGCTGCACATTTGCGGTGGTTGGTATCAATCTGTTTTCTATGCTCTCTGTGACCATTCGTAGACAGTTTGGATCTGAAGTAACAAGGTTCTCACAGAAAACAGTTGAATAGATAAAATCTTTGGACAGTGAAGAGAGGCAAACACTGGTAAAAAGCCCAAAGAATACTTCCTTTCTCTCGTCCCTATGTTTCACCCAGTCAAGAACTGACTTGAAGACAATTTCTTCATTTCGCACTACAAGATCTCTGCTACATATAAATTCTTGAAAAGTTTCCAAGGCAATATCTTTACAAACATTAGAATTCATCCAAGCTGCCTCAAAATTTTCGACAATCATATCCATTGCTGCATCTTCAAGCTTGCTGCTTTTATACTGCACAGCAAACTGATGTGTAGAGAAATAATCGTCGGACACATTTTCTACTGTGTCAGCCATGTACTGGTCAACGGCCACCTTAAGTTTGTCAAGCATCAGAAAGTCAGCTACCATTATAATTTGCTTGGCTATATCTGGAGATATCTCAATATCTCCGGTATATACAAAGCCGAGTACTTTTTTCTACTATATCGGCGTCAAACTCGTTCAGTTCCACTTTATTCTTGGTCTGTTCTTTCATCTCAGAGGAGAACAAGCCTGTGAAGAAGCCTCCACATGCCGCTAGGACGGCTCTGTGCACTGTCAGGAAACTCTCGATCTTGAACGCTCACCATCGCATCACAAAAGGTGGCAGATCCACGGTACCCATTCAGACGATGTAAAATATCACTACCGTGATCTCCAACGGAGAGTGTCTTCGTGTTATCAGCCATTTTCACCCTTTAAAATGTAGTTTCGCTGATCACTTCCTACTTGTCTTCGCTTCCTGTATGTGCAACGAACAGTTGCCCACTTTCGCTTTCATTCTAGGGCGCGCCGCGCGCACCTTTTCAGGTGACCCGGCCTTCTGTTCGGCACAGGTATCCCAAATGTGCCAGGCTTCGTGCTGCATCAGGGAAAACGAAAGCAAAAAACATTGGAGGAACACTATCAGTAAATTCCTATACTTCATATTTTTCTAGGTGGGTTTGTTGAGATTTACGGCCTCAAGAGGACCGGAAATGCATCCAAATTTGGGATCCAAATTTTCCACACAGGAGACATGCTAGGAATGTGTGGAGTGTGCAGAATCAAAGAAATCCATGAGCAAAGCGAGTTTTTGGGCACGGGAAAGAGGCGGATGGGGAGATAATCAGATTTTTTTAGCACATGCATCTGGTTTATAGTGTGAGTCAATATTCCAAAATAAACAAAAGCAAGCTCTAATGAAGACTCTGAGAAATGAGAATGGCCATTCTCGCTTTGTTTGTACAACCTGTGGGCCAGTCCATTTATTTTATTCTGTACAAATATCTAAATAAATGATGATACTATTATTGATGGTAACCTACAAATTAACCCTTTGACTACTGAAACATTTTCCAAAAAATCCTTCTTTTTGGGGGCAAACAGACACACCCCTGCACATTTTTGCATAACAGTGCCAAATTTCTGGGTTTCCTGTGTTTTATGGAGGGGAAGGCCGGGCTTCTTGTAGAGGTTTACCACTGACTCACAAGTTGTTTTCTGTTCGCAGGAAGCCATAAAACACTTTAGACAGCTGAAAAATGTCTTAAAATACAACCAAAATTCCACTTAGAAGAGGCCAATAGGACATCATCGAAGAGCCTGTGTCAGCCACTCCTTTGTTAGTATTTGTTCTATATTACAAGATCAATTACATGTAGAAATCTCTTAATAAACATCTTAAAACAAAGTTTCAGATTTGATTTACCAAATTCAATCGAGAGCATTGCTCTTTATTTCTCTGACTTGGTATGTTGGTGTGCTGTTACAAATGGTGGCTGATACAGGCATTTGTGCTGTGCTTCAAGTAAGAAGTATGGCTGAGGGGTTTTATTCACTTTTTCCACTATTCTTCTGTAGAAATGGCCTGTTTAAGCCAGTTCAGTAGTCAAAGGGTTAATAAATAGTTGAAAATGGTGTTTTTTTTAACACGGAAAACATGGGTTTTGTGGTCATGGTCAACATCTTGGATTTCTGGATTAATGTGACCAAACAAGCATGCTGTCTTTTTAGACAAACATAGTAATTGGCTTATAAGTCATAGTCTTGGTTTAAGGAGTTACATCGGACAACAGCTTGAATTGTGCAATACTTGATTTGGGGAGTCGGACAGGATCACCACTTAGGTTAAGTTGAGAGCTACCAGAATCTTTGTTCTTGAGGGCAGTAACCGAACTTTCTGACCAGGTTTCATTTTCTGGATCATACGTCAGTGTGTGCAGCCTTAATGCATTTGAAACATTCATGTTGACAACTGCTGTACCTGGTGAAACTGTTGCACCACCAATGACAAACATTTCTCATCACAGTGAACCACTAAACCACCAGCTATAAAGCAAGATGACCTGGGAATTTTGGACCAGGTGTTGGAGCTGATGTCATACACCTCATTGTTCTTGCATTCAGTCAGCGTTAGTCCTATAATTCGAAAAAGCTTACCATTGGTGATGACACATGCATCTTCTTGGGAATTAATTTCTGCAGGAGCTAGCAATGTCCAGGAATCAGATATTTTGTCATACCTTTCAAGAGAGCAGTTATACACATAGGTTTCTCTATCTTTGGAATAACTCAAGCCCCCTAATGCATAGATGCTTTTCTTATCACACACAACTGATGGGGATTTCCTTGGATCATTCAATGCAGCAGCAGATTCCAGTGATGAGTTGTAAACAAGTGCATATGTCTTAACGTCAACCGCAATTGTTGTGTCATTTGGAACAATATACTCGCCTCCAACAAAGTATAATAAGCTATTAAAGCATGCCACACTGAAATCTTTTATGTTATAAAGAACAGAACCCAATTTTAACCAAGTGCATGTAATCAAGTCAAATTTATGAATATAAACTGAAGACCGAAATCCCGTTCCCTTTGTGACTAAAATCATGGCTCCTTTCCCATCATACATGGCAGTCCATAACCAAAGTCAGAATGACTGTTAGACACTGGTATCTGGTACCATTTTTCAGTTGTTGGATTAAAACACCAGGGACCTCTAGCGACTTTGGAAGAGCCCCTTGGAAAAACCACAACAGCATCAACATAGGGGTCACGGCAAGGTCTTGGATGCTGCAAGTTTGCAGTGGTTGTATCAATCTGTTTTCTATGCTTTCCATCACCATTCGTTGACAGTTTGGATCTGAAGTAACAAGGTTCTCACTGACAACAGATGAGTAAAGGAAATCTTTGGACAGTGAAGAGAGGTGAACATTGGAAAAAAGGTTAAAGAATGCACCCTTCCTTTCATCCTTAAACTTCACCCAATCAATAACTGCCTTGAAGACAATTTCTTCATTTCGCACCACAAGATCTTCACTACATAAAATCTCTTGAAGTGTTTCGAAGGCAACATCTTTACAAACTTGAGAATTCACCCAAGCTTCATCAAAATTCTTAACAATCATATCCATTGCTGCATCTTCAAGCTTGCTGCTTTTATACTGCACAGCAACTGATGTGTAGAGAAGTAATCGTCGGACACATTTTCTACTGTGTCAGCCATGTACTGGTCAATGGCCACCTTAAGTTTGTCAAGCATTAGAAAGTCAGCTACCATCATAATTTCCTTGGCTGTATCTGGACTTATCTCAATATCTCCGGTATATACAAAGCCTAGTATTTTTTCTACTATATCGGCGTTAAACTCGTTCAGTTCCACTTTATTCTCGGTCTGTTCTTTCATCTCAGAGGAGAACAAGCCTGTGAAGAAGCCTCCACATGCCGCTAGGACGGCTCTGTGCACAGGAAACTCTCGATCTTGAACGCTCACCATCGCATCACAAAAGGTGGCAGATCCACGGTACCCATTCAGACGATGCAAAATATCACTCCTGTGATCTCCAACGGAAAGCGTTTCCGTGTTATCAGCCATTTTCACCCTTTAAAATGTAGTTTCGCTGATCACTTCCTACTTGTCTTCGCTTCCTGTATGCGAAACGAACAGTTGCCCACTTTCGCTTTCATTCTAGGGCGCGCCGCGCGCACCTTTTCAGGTGACCCAGCCTTCTGTTCGGCACAGGTATCCCAAATGTGCCAGGCTTCGTGCTGCATCAGGGAAAACGAAAGCAAAAAACATTGGAGGAACACTCTCAGTAAATTCCTATACTTCATATTTTTCTAGGTGGGTTTGTTGAGATTTACGGCCTCAAGAGGACCGGAAATGCATCCAAATTTGGGATCCAAATTTTCCACACAGGAGAGACAGCTAGGAATGTGTGGAGTGTGCAGAATCAAAGAAACCCATGAGCAAAGCGAGTTTTTGGGCACGGGAAAGAGGCGGATGGGGAGATAATCAGATTTTTTTAGCACATGCATCTGGTTTATAAAAGTTTTATTGTGTGGTTCCAGAAAATACCCCCCCCCCCCCCCCCCCACGGAAGGGTGTTGAAAAGTGCCCCCCCCCCCCCCCCCCCCTCTGGAATTTCCGGGGAAAAATACAGTATTTGTATGGAAATCAATCAGGTAAATTTATCCCCCCACCCCTCCGGAATTTCCAATGCCCTTCCGTAGGGGGGTATGGATCATTTCTGGAACCACACATCATATATCTACAGTTATGAACTATCTATACTGGTTTTACTAATTTTATAGATTTATAATAGGCCCACTACAACACGACATGAGACAAAAGCCAATAAGTCCTAGATGCATAGCTATATTCACAAATTAACGCCACTTGTCCATTATTCCTTCTTTTTCGATGTTGTACCCGCTGATAAACAATTTAAACAGCCTAAAAACCAAAGAGAAAACACCAGGTCAGAGGGTCTTGCTGGGTTCTCTTTAGCCACGGTGTCTTTAAAAACTTGGCATCGGAATGTCTGGCATGTGGTTCTTCAGGAGACACAGCATCACCGCCTGAAATGGAGAAACAAGAATTACAAGTTCAAAAGTAGCCTGGCAAGCAGATAGTCAGAGAAAACTGCCACAATATGATAAACATGACGACCGACAGACAGCAGGTCGGCAGAAAGACAGACGGAATAGTTTCTCCCAAGTAAGAGTGATAGGGAAAGAAGCTCGTCGGGACATCGGAAAATATACCCTAAAAAATACCAGGACATAAAAAATCAGCCCCCTAAAAATACCTTATAAAACAAAATGACCCCTAACAAATACCAACAATATCTATGTCTTTTTGTTATTTTGGCACGGCTAATGACAGACTGCTTTATGAAACAAGCTTGTTTTTAGAGCTAGAAAGAAAGCCAGAAAACGTTTTGCTTTCCATTCATTTGCGTACCCCTAAAACAATACCATTTATTAGTGAAAGCCACAATGTTTCTCGGATACCCCGTAAAAATACCTGAGAGTCGATTTGGACCCCTAAAAAATATGACGAGCACCCCTATCAGGTCGACATGTGAAGACCCCCCCCCCCCCCTCCCCGGGCTTAGGTAATAATGATAATTCGTTTATTTGACTTGATTGAAGTTACCAATTAAACTGAATTGATGGTCAGCCCACAACAAGGTAATAATATAACACCAGATAGCCTGCTCGCACACGTTGGAGAGTAGTTTTAGGTCGAGAAACGCGAGTTTGTTTTCGCGTGGCCGCCATCTTGGATTTGTGACAAAATGTGACGTCCCTAACATATATGGAGGATATTACACGGTGGTGCGAAGATATGAGTTTTATTTTCGAGTGGCAAGAACAATATTTTACGAATGAGCGCAGCGAATGAGTAAAATATTGTTTTTGACACGAGAAAATAAAACTCATATCTTCAAGCCACCGTGTAATTTTCTTTTTATTATATAGACAAACCAGAAAAAAAATATTCCAAATTGATTTCCAAGCACTTTTGTTTTGACCGATATCCTCACTAGTGAGGATATGGAAAATATGTCACTGAGGACTCGGATGTATAAGCTTCGTATGAGATCTACGAGTGGCGTATTTCCCAGTAAAACACTCGTGTCTATATAATAAATGGTAGTACACGTATAGTCATAGTGTCCTTCTGTATATCCTCGTTCTATAAGACATGGGAGATATTTATACGGAGGACACTATAGTGTGCCATATATGAAGGATCTACCTGGCAACCGTGTAGGCGCCGCTGACCGACCCTAAGATGAGAGGAGGGAATTTGACTCTCCTAGCACTGTCGTAGTCCAGTTCCTGAACTCTCCTTCGCGGCTCCGTTGTTTTCTGTGGTCGCCGAAAGGAGAGTCCAGAAACCTTTGGATGCGCATGCGCTAGATCTGACCAAGAACTTGGGTTTTTTCGTTAGTGCGCATGATCCAAATACCGCTGTCGGAGATTGATTGCTGGCTACATGAATTTTGCCCATCAAGATAGGACGCCCTTGTGACCGTAACCGCGAAAATTCAACAATCAATCTCCGACAGCGGTATTTGGATCATGCGCACTAACGAAAAAACCCAAGTTCTTGGTCAGATCTAGCGCATGCGCATCCAAAGGTTTCTGGACTCTCCTTTCGGCGACCACAGGAAACAACGGAGCCGCGAAGGAGAGTTCAGGAACTGGACTAAGCACTGTCGTTGAATTCTCAAAACCCCACTCCGATTCTAGCCTAGTCCCCAGGCTACCCCTTACTGTCAGCACGTGCATTCAATATGGCGTCTGCAGCAAAAGCGTCATAGCCGGGCAAAGCCAACCTCGTCCCCAGGGTCTTCTCGGTCGTTTTTCAAAATGGCGGTTGACTCGGGAGAAGACGGGGGCTGAGTCACATGACCGTTTGGAAACAAAGGACAACCTCGTTCCCATGTCCTCAAACAGTGGTCATATGACTCAGCCTCCCCCAGGGTTGTGCCTAAATCCTACCCCCTAGCCGTACGCCCGAACTTGTCCCGAAGTCGGAAGATTTCCGAATTTACCCGAACATCGGAAATCCAAGATGGCGGCTATTGGAAGGCAGAAACCCGGGAAAGGTACAAAACGAACAGTTAGAGATCGTTTTAGGCCGCTACTGTAAAGATAAACGATAAAGGAGAGCAATATGGAATTGTGCTGGCTCGTACAACACCACGAGGATATCAAATCTACTGATATTGGGGCTTTAATGTTGCTCAAACGGCTCGAAGCAAAACTCGCAAAAATAACACCCAAATACTGCATGAACTGCTGGTTGTATGAACTGTACGGCTGACGATAGTGATTTCCTACACTGTATTATCAATTTTTGTACTTCAATATTGCTGCAACCAGAAAAGATGAGGAAAATCCTCAAGATAATTCGAGAGACAAGTTTTGTACGGCTAGAGGGTAGGATTTGTACGGCTAGGGGGTAGGATCCTACAGAAACGAACATTTGTAAGGCTAGAGGGTAGGATATGTACGTTTAGGGGGTAGGATCTTACAGAAATCAACATTTGTACGGCTAGAGGGTAGGATATGTACGGCTATAGGGGGTAGGATCCTACAGAAATCAACATTTTGTACGGCTAGAGGGTAGGATATGTACGGCTAGGGGGTAGGATCTTACAGAAATCAACATTTGTACTGCTAGAGGGTAGGATATGTACGGCTAGGGGGTAGGATCTTACAGAAATGTGTGGTTCCAGAAAATATCCATACCCCCTCCACGGAAGGGTGTTGAAAAGTGACCCTACCCCTCTGGAATTTCCAAGGAAAAATACAGTATTTGTATGGAAATGATAGGATCCTACAGAAGTCACATTTGTACGGCTAGAGGGTAGGATATGTACAGCTAGGGGGTAGGATATGTACAGCTAGGGGGTAGGATATGTACGGCTAGGGGGTAGGATCCTACAGAAATCAACATTTGTACGGCTAGGGGTAGGATATGTACGGCTAAGGGGATAGGATCCTACAGAAATCAACATTTGTACGGCTAGGGGGTAGGATATGTACAGCTATGGGTAGGATCCTACAGAAATCAACATTTGTACGGCTAGGGGGTAGGATATGTACGGCTAGGGGGTAGGATTCTACAGAAATCAACATTTGTACGGCTAGAGGGTAGGATATGTACGGCTAGGGGTAGGATCCTACTGAAATCAACATTTGTATGGCTAGAGGGTAGGATCCCATGACACACGACATTTGTACTGCTAGAGGGTAGGATATGTACAGCTAGGGGGTAGGATCTTACAGAAATCAACATTTGTACTGCTAGAGGGTAGGGTATGTACGGCTAGGGGGTAGGATCTTACAGAAATCAACATTTGTACTGCTAGAGGGTAGGATGTGTACGGCTAGGGGGTAGGATCTTACAGAAATCAACATTTGTACTGCTAGAGGGTAGGATATGTACGGCTAGGGGGTAGGATCTTACAGAAATGTGTGGTTCCAGAAAATATCCATACCCCCTCCACGGAAGGGTGTTGAAAAGTGACCCTACCCCTCTGGAATTTCCAAGGAAAAATACAGTATTTGTATGGAAATGATAGGATCCTACAGAAGTCAACATTTGTACGGCTAGAGGGTAGGATATGTACAGCTAGGGGTAGGATATGTACAGCTGGGGGTAGGATATGTACGGCTAGGGGGTAGGATCCTACAGAAGTCAACATTTGTACGGCTAGAGGGTAGGATATGTACAGCTAGGGGTAGGATATGTACAGCTAGGGGGTAGGATATGTACAGCTAGGGGGTAGGATATGTACAGCTAGGGGGTAGGATATGTACAGCTAGGGGGTAGGATGCTACAGAAATCACCATTTGTACGGCTAGGGGGTAGGATATGTACAGCTAGGGGGTATCCTACAGTAATCAACATGTACGGCTAGGGGGTAGGATATGTACGGCTAGGGGGTAGGATCCTACAGAAGTCAACATTTGTATGGCTAGGGGGTAGGATATGTACCCCTAGGGGTTAGGATCCTACCGAAATCAACATTGGTACAGCTAGCAGGTAGGAAATATATGGCTAGAGGGTAGCAGGGGTTTCTATAGAAGGCGGCTACCAGCATGAACTGCTGTCTTCTTCACTGCTGGCAACTTCACTGAAGCTTTTAAAAACCCTGTAAACTAATTTGCTCTCAAAACGCAGGACACACATTTTTGGCTACCGAAATGTCAAAATTTCCCAGGGGAGCAATTTCCCTTCCTTAGAAGGCCCAGGCCTTGGGCCTTAGTATGGGACCCCCTAATGCAGCCGCCTACTTACAAAGTGTAGTCTGCTACTTCAAAATGTATTGAAATCAACATTTGAATGGCTTGTGAACAGCTAGGATATGTACAACTAGAGGGCAGGAGCTTATGTACTGTTAGTGGACAGCAGCGGCGTAGCCAGGAATTTCTGAAGGGGGCGGATAGTGAAAACATGGGACGAAAATGCTCAAATTTTCTCCAGCAAATACAGTAAATGTATGGGAAAAATTTCTGTGAAAGGGGGGGCCCCGGCTCCCCTGCCTAGGTCCCCCCTGGCTACGCCTCTGGATAGGATCCCAGGGAACCAATTTATTTGCTCAGGCTAGGATTATGTATTTACTGGTAGGGGGAAGGATCGTGTAGAACTCATCATTTGTAGGAACCCCCAAAACACCAGATTTGTACAGCTTGGGGAAAGGACCACTTAATTGCACTTAATTGACACAATTTTTATTTGTGTTAGTATGTTATTATTATTACGTAACAATCAAGTGTAAAATTGCAAAACTTAATAAAAATATATATAAACAAAAAACAAGTGCCGAAGGCGCCCACGTAGCTACATGCAGGAGGAAAGGAAACAACACAAAAGTGTATAATATGCATCAACCTGTTTTGTGGTGGACTTCCATCCATGTGTCCATCCACAGGCAACCTAAATGTCATCACACGAGAAGAGGTTTATATCTTAGGAAGGAATGAACCTGAGACACTCAGACAGCCAAACTTGGGGAAAGTTGTCTAAGTAGCAAGGGGGTGCATCTGCATAGTCATGTGGTATGACATAATCGATGGAGTCATCAAACAAGGAAAAGCTTATATCTTATGAATCCATCCACAGGCAACCCAAATATCATCAAACGAGAAGAGGTTTACATCTTAGGAAGGAATGAACCTCAGACACTCAGACAGCCAAACTTGGGAAAGTTGTCTAAGTGTCAAGCGGGGTGCAACTGCCTCGTCATGTGGTATGACGTAATCGATGATGTGATGATGCTTTGTTTACACTTGAGAAAATTTTACTGAAGTTAATTCCTGTATTTACTTAAGAAAAAATTCCGAATGTAAACACAACATTAGAATAATAATAACTGGAGTTGCAATATCTCCTGAAACCTATAAGTAGGTGCAATGTTATCAGTGGTAAACCTAGAAATTTGTAGTAAACAAGAAAGTGTATATTTCATGACATCACCTAGTACAAAGAAGCTGTACAGTAGGTGAAATTCAATAATATATAGATTTAACCACTGGCTAAAAGCCTACCCTAAAGGCCTCCCTGTGTTAAAGAGCCTGTGTCAGCCGCCATTTTGACAGCATAGCAACATACCAAGTCGGAGATAGCATCCATTTCCATCGGCTGATTTAGAGCATATAGAACAATGTTCTTAATTGAATTTGGTACATCAAATCTGAAACTTTGTTTTTAGATGCTAATTAAGAGATTTCTACACATAATTCGTCTTCTAATGTCGAATGAAAACAATAACAAAGGAGTGGCTGACACGGGCTCTTTAATGAGACAAAAACACTTGCACCCGTCTTGCCACTTAGATAATTTCACCCAAGTTTGGTTGTCTGAGGTTTGATGATGTCATTGATGATATCATACCACGTGACTATGCAGTTGCACCCCCAACCCTTGCCGCTTATTAAATGATTTCACCCAAGTTGGTTCTCTGAGGCTCATCCCTTCCCAAGATATATACCTTTTCTCGTTTGATGACGTCATTGATGACATCATGGCATCGATGACATCATGGCACGTAACCATGCACATTGCACCCCTCACAAGTAGCCTCACAAATGTTGATTTCTGTAGGAGCCCCCTACCCGTACATATTATCCTACCCTCTAGCCATACAAATGATGATTTCTGTAGGATCCTACCCCCTAGCTGTACACATCCTACACCCTAGCCGTACAAATGTTGATTTCTGTAGGATCCTACCCCCTAGCCGTACATATCCTACCCCCTAGCTGTACAAATGTTGATTTCTGTAGGATCCTACCCCTAGCCGTACATATCCTACCCCTAGCTGTACAAATGTTGATTTCTGTAGGATCTACCCCCTAGCTGTACACATCCTACACCCTAGCCGTACAAATGTTGATTTCTGTAGGATCCTACCCCCTAGCCATACATATCCTACCCCCTAGCTGTACAAATGTTGATTTCTGTAGGATCCTACCCCCTAGCCGTACATATCCTACCCCCTAGCTGTACAAATGTTGATTTCTGTAGGATCCTACCCCCTAGCCGTACATATCCTACCCCCTAGCTGTACAAATGTTGATTTCTGTAGGATCTACCCCCTAGCTGTACACATCCTACACCCTAGCCGTACAAATGTTGATTTCTGTAGGATCCTACCCCCTAGCCATACATATCCTACCCCCTAGCTGTACAAATGTTGATTTCTGTAGGATCCTACCCCCTAGCCGTACATATCCTACCCTCTAGCTGTACAAATGTTGATTTCTGTAGGATCCTACCCCCTAGCCGTACATATCCTACCCTCTAGCCGTACAAATGTCGATTAATGTAGGATCCTACCCCCAGCCATACATATCCTACACTCTTTTTTTTAACACATGTTTATTACTGTAGGATCCTACCCCCTAGCTGTACATATCCTACCCTCTAGCCGTACAAATGTTGATTTCTGTAGGATCCTACCCCCTAGCTGTACATATCCTACCCCCTAGCAGTACAAATGTTGATTTCTGTAGGATCCTACCCCCTAGCCGTACAAATCCTACCCTCTAGCCGTACATAAACTTGCCTCTCGAGCTTGAGGATTTTTCTCATCTTTTCAGGTTGCAGCAATATTGATGTACAAAACTTGACAACACAGTGTCAGGAAATCACTATCGTCAGCCGTACAGTTCATACAACCAGAAGTTCATGCAGTATTTGGGTGTATAAGTTATTTTTGTGAGTTTTGCTTCGAGCAGTATGAGCAACATTAAAGCCCCAACATCAGAAGATTTCATATCCTCGTGGTGTTGTACGAGCCAGCACAATTCCATCTTGCTCTCCTTTATCGTTTATCTTTACAGTAGCGGCCTAAAACGATCTCTAACTGTTCGTTTTGTACCTTTCGCGGGTTTCTGCCTTCCAATAGCCGCCATTTTGGATTTCCGATGTTCGGGGTACTTCGGAAATCTTCCGACTTCGGGTCAAGTTCGGGCGTACGGCTAGGGGGTAGGATTTAGGCACAACCCTCCCCCAGGGTCTTATGCTCGACCAACCGCCATTACCCACAAGACCCTGGGGACGAGGTTGGGGCAAAGCATGACAGGCGCGCCGAGTAGCCTGGGGACGAGGCTACTCCGATTCTTACCATGACAGTCCACTTCCGGTTCTCGGCCTCTTGCCATATAAGGGATTGATCCGAGTAGAACACGTCATCAGTGACTTCCTCCGGGTGACGCGGCAAGCAGTGGAGAAACACGGCATCCTTGTTAGCGAGGTTCATCAGCTACAAGCAACATGGAAAGAAAAGTTCTCATAAAGCTCGCTTTACTTGCAAGATTTACGATCCTTAGTGATACAAGGATTTAAATGTTGGCTTTATGAGATTAGCAATAATCAAAGTGCTAGTTTAGTTGCTCCTTTTGTTGCGTTCGCTCCTTCCCACCCCCACTTGGTAAGTATAATTTCCACTGAGAAATCAGTGCGACTGGTACCGGGCGGGTGGCATTGTACCCATGGCTGCTTATACACCTAATAATTCAGAAAAGGTTGCTTTGGTCATTGGTCTTTGGTCCTTGAACGCCTTTGTTTCGTGATAACTGCTATAACCCGGCGTAACAAATCGATAAATCGATAACCCAAAAAAATCGATATCTGTCGATACTAATCGATTTTAATCGATTGATTTTATCGGTAATCGATAAAAATTGATCGCTAGCTCTGTTGTGATTATCGATTTTTCAATAATTATATCGATTTTCATCGATTTTTATCAATTACCGATATTAGTCGATAATGATCGGTCAATCTGATCGACAAATATCGATTTATCAATCAGTTTTCGATGATCGATTTCCGATTTGTTACGCCGGGCTATAATTGGAAGACCAAACACCAAAGCAACCGTTTTGAATTAGGTGTGTTACTGTCACGTGACAAACGGCAATCGCGCTCCTACTCGCGTGAAACGCTAAGGGGAGGGGTCTACGTCACTAAACCGGCGGGGAGAGCTGCGCTGCAGCGTTTCAAACCATGGGACCGCGCGTTACGCACCTCGTTGCACCGTCTGTCACGTCACATGTTACCGTCACGTCACATGTCTGTCACGCAGCTAAGCTCCATTCCCTGATGAAGACCCAAGGTTTCGGTCGAAACGTTGCATCGGTAGGAAGTTAGTTCCAGAAATTGATTAATTTCTTCTATAGTCAAACGTGTTTCATCAATCGGAAAGTCTGCCTGTAAACTTGTAAAGCTTGTAAACACAAAACCAGTCAAACCTGTTTGTCCACTTGATAGCCGTCAAACGCCTTCATCCTAGCAGCACTCTCCTCTTCCTGTCCCATACTGATCCAGGTATCCGTCACCACGCAATCCGCCTTGACACAGGCTTCCCGTGGGTCTGTAGTCATCTCGATCTTAGTGCCGAACTGAGGAGAAAATCGTAAGGACCATAAGTTTTGATGATTCAGAACAAGAGACAACCGTTAAAATCAGATTTTCGGGAAAATATTACACTGATCAACTTTCCCAAATCAGGCGATGGAATCAATGCTTTCCAGACTCGTACACAGTCGTTAATTGCGTTTCTTTTCTATTTCGCTTTTGCGTTACTGGCTGTTGCCGATATTGCGTTACATGAAAGGCGCGCAAAGGATAATGGGACTTCGTCCTGACCGTGATGCAACGCGCACTTTGATAAAAGCTCATCCTGACCGTGATGCACCGTGCGCCGCGCGCCGCCTCGAAGAGAACAACAAGGCGACTGTGTACAAGTCATGCTTCCTCTGCGGTCTTCTATTACAATCCGACAAAATGGCGGCAGACCGACTGGCGAATACTTCCAAAAAATCGCTACCTGTGTTCCCATGATCCAGAAACATATAAGTTATAAGTTTCTGCATGATCTTAATGTACGTCCCGCGCCTTAGAGTGGGCGTAAAATTCCGAGTTTTAGCCAGCGGCGTAGCCAGGAATTTCCGGGGGGGGGGGGGGGGGGGGGGGGGTGGGGGGGGGGTGGGGTCGGATAGTGAAAACATGGGACGAAAATGCGCAAATTTTCTCCAGCAAATACAGTAAATGTATGGGAAAATTTCCGAGAAAGGGGGGGGGGGCTGGACCCCCCTGGCTACGCCCCTGTTAGCGTGTAGGCGTGGCAATCACGCGGTAAAGAGAAAAACCATTATTCTTTTAAAAACGACTCACTTCTTCAGCAAAAGCTTTCGCATCCTTGACAACTTGAGAGTCTGGTTCATATCCCTTGAAAACACAACCATAACAAGTGACTTAGACCCCGTTCACACGAGACCGGTACAAAACCGGACCGGTACAATTCTGTTACGATACCGTCGCGCGTTCACACGGGACCTGCGGTACCGGACCAATTTTGACACGGCTAGGTCTCGGCTAGGTCCGGCACGGTCCCGTGTGAACAGGCGATACCGTACCAGAATTGTCACCGGAACGGTTTTGTACCGGTCTCATGTGAACGGGGTCCTTACATCTATTTCTACAATAGAACAAGTTGTCTATCCACACGCCTTTTTCGCCTATTTCCTGTTTGGACATATGAATGTAAAAGGTCTCTTTAATTGGACCAAAACTCGCCTATTTTCTCGCTGCAAGAATAGGGGAGAACAGGGGGAAAAAGTATGCGTGGCAAAAAAAGGGCGTGGAAGGGCGAGAATAGAAAATTTCGGCCAACAAGACAACCGAAGAACCGACATGACAACCGAAGAACCGACATGCACGCGGTAGCTATCCGGGGATCCATGCCCATTTTTGGTGATGCCAT
The DNA here is from genome assembly GCA_033964015.1 of Scolanthus callimorphus. NCBI lineage: Eukaryota > Metazoa > Cnidaria > Anthozoa > Actiniaria > Edwardsiidae > Scolanthus > Scolanthus callimorphus. The sequence continues at coordinate 40,627 of JAWWUD010000266.1, forward strand.
CATAAAAACCCCTAGTATCCCCTCAGTGCTCTGCTAATAGGAAGTCCTCTGGGTCGGAATCCCTATGCCTAATCCCTCTGGGCATATGCTGACTAAATACACTACTTTGGAGTAGCTATCTGGAGATCCATGCCCATTTTTGGTGCTGCCATCATAAAAGAGTGGAGAATGTTGTTTCCATCCCCTACCCAGGCTACAGTACGCTTGTAGAGTGAACCAAAATGTTCCTGAAGAATAAGAAACGCACAGAAATGCAAGAAACAATTAGTGTGTAACGATAAGTCATGCATTACCAGATTATATATTTATATATTTAGTCAGGCGCATTTGAAAACTGTATTGTTGAATTTGCGCGGTATAAATTAACATTATTATTATTGGGCAGGCAACCAATATCCGGGATTTATCAGGGGAGTGAAACAACATGGTGCCATTCACAACGTGGTCTTCTTTCTAGTTAAAGGCCGGTTTACACTTGCGATTTCTCTTGCCTTTGTCGCGGCGATTTTTCTCGCGCGAGTTGCAATTCCAACTTTTCTGTGTAAGCGAGATGCAAATCCGGTGCGACTTCTTGGTTCTCTTTTCTTCAAATCGCATAAAGTAGCAAAGAGTTTCGAACGTGTTTGAAACCTTCGCGACAAAAGTCGCGGCAGATCGTGCCGAGTTGAACCTAGTTTGCATTAGTGATTTTGAGATGACGCGTACGTGCGAGAAAAATCGCCGTGACTCCCGCGACAAAAATTGTAAACAGTCAGGAATTAATATTTTCAACAGAACAGAGATTATTTCCAACATATCTTTGTGGCTTGCCCAAGCATTTGACAAGAGGTAGCCATAGCAACACAGGGGGACCTTAAATACGCACACTTCTGGTACCTGCAGAGTTTGTAGATCAGCAAGAATTTGAAGTGGATGGTAAAGATCTGAGAGGCCACTAAAATGGATGTTAAAGAAAACAAATTATCCTAAAGGGACTAAATGCCAGGAAATACAGGACAGTAAATTCCTCATCTTGTCATGCAACATTGCTGTTGTTGTAAAGTTTTGATTGATAGTGCACATCTTCCAGCCACTAGTCAAATCCTTTCACAAAGTCAATCCTATCAGTGAAACACTTTGGGAGAAATATCACTTTAGGAGGGGAAGAGAAATATATCAATAGTAGTTCTTTCTGTACCTGACAAAGGGTACTGAAGCATTCTTCGCTAAGGATTCTGCATCTTCTTGAGCAAACACACGGGCCAGTATGATATCAACAAACCCAGAAAGGACCCTAAACATAATGATAAGGAGGTAGTTGAGCATCATCTTGAAATATAGATTGATATAATCAAAAACAGGCACCTTTGACTTGGATTAATGTCATTATTGAGTGATCATGAGTGATTATAGTAAATATCCAATCATGGCCTAAATTATTGGGACAGCAAATAGGAAATTTAGTTAGGGGGGGGGGGGGCAGATAGTGAAAACATGGGACAAAAAATTTCAAATTTCCTCCAGCAAATACAGCAAATGTATGGGAAATCTCCTGAGAAAGAGGGGGGAGGCATGGCCCCCTGTGGCCCCTGGCTACGCCCCTGGGATATTAGCCATGAATATTGTATGAAAATCCCTCCCACTTGGCCATTCAATCCATTATGCTCGCTTCTTGATGCCTTTCCTCCCCCCTCCCCCATATAATCTACTTGCTACAGTCCTCTAAACAGCATGAACAAGAAAAAACAAGACAATCTGATCTGGATCGAAGGTTGTTTTGGAGGGGAGAGGGGGCAGGTGTGCAAAATAGGCAAGGAAGTGGCCAAATTCAAAGTGAGTGACATTTTGTTTTAGCCAATCAAAATGTGTCTGATAGTTCTCTCAGAGTTTGTATGTGAAAGTATATATGACAGACAGACAGCTCTACTACTGTCTGTAGAAATTCTGTGTGACTGGCTGTCTGTCATCTGATACTCACTCTGCAATGTCATAAACAGCCTCATTAACTCCTAGATGAAAGACTTTATCAGTGACAAATACTGACTGACATTTTAGCATCCCCCTCCCACCAACCTCCCTGTCTGTTGGTCATCTAATACTCACTTGGCAGTGTCATAAACATTCTCATTAACTCCTAAATGTATGTCTTTATCAGTGAGAAAAAACTGGCTGACAACCTAGTAGAGCCAAACCTGAGAAAACATGCAAAAGGTCTGTGTCAATAAATCAGCATAACAGCAAAATATAAGTCTCCTAAAAATCATGCAGGCTACCCTCAACTGCTGAGGTCAGGAATTGGCTGATCAGGATTGAGTCCCTACCATTTGAAGACCCCTCCCCTGGAATTGCCAGAGGTCCTCAACACCCCCTCCCCTGGAATTTTCAGAGGTCCTGAATGGCCTTCCCCTGGAATTTGAACACCCCCTCCTTGGAATTTTTTAGGTTGCTGAAACACCCCCTTTTCCCAACCCCTCCCCTAGGAATTTCCAAGGTTCAGCTATACCCCCTCCCCTTGGAATTTCCATTTTCCAGGGTCCTTGATTCCCAGTGAGGAAACAAAATGCAATCAGCCATTTACAAATTATGTCATGAAACCTGTTTGACAACTGGCAAAACATAATATGTTGTGCCATCCTTGGATATCAAATGGAGGCTAGGATACAGAACCATTGACCTACAGCAGCATGACAGGTGACCATGGGCGATAGGACAATATGGGCAATAGGAAACATGACAACATGGGCGATAGGACAACATAGGCGATAGGACAACATGGATGATAGGACAACATGGTATAGGACAACATGGGTGATATAACAACATAGGTGATAGGACAACATGGGAGATAGGACAACATGGGCAATAGGACAACATGGGCAATAGGAAGACATGGGCGATAGGACAACATAATAAGAAAGGGGTTGGTCAAACTCATACAATCTGTTTCTGATACAATAAAATCAAATATTCTGACCTGTTTCTGTAGAAATTCTGGTTCTTGTGCTTCTCTTCAGAAAAATCAAAGCAGCAGATTTTCCATTAAGAGGTCTGAAAGTCTAGGGAAAATAATTTCCAAAAAAATTGATGACATCTAAAATTTGTGAAAAAACAGGGTGTGGTCCATAGCAAATTTACCACTAAGACATACTAAGCAGGTTACCATTACAGTGAGACACCTAAATAACAGACAAATTCTTTTGATATCTGCATACCCCTAAAAGAAAGCACTTCAGTAAATTTTAATACCCTAAGGAATAGAACAATCATACCCCCCCCCCCCCCCCCACCTCCAATGGTGTATGCTAGTGTCTGTCCACGTTAGTAGTGTCCAAAATACCATTTGTACCTTACCTCTGACAAATGTTTTCTTGTTGGATCTTTAAACCTTGCCTTCAAATCAGCAGCACACCATAGAAGATAGCGAATCTCGTCACTGGTGAAATCTTTTAAAGTGAGAAAGTTTCGGCCCTTGACTGATGGGAATGGGTGGTCGGAGTGGCTGCAGAAATATATCAATAAAAAAGAAACACAAAGAAGCCAAGATGTATTAGGACAAGGAGATCTGTAAAAAAAATTCCACATCGTCCTGCTGTCCAGGAACCTTATTTCAGGCAGGTACCCAGATTCAGAAGACAGACAAATATGAATAATGCCATGAACAGCTACATGGTCTAATCGTTACAGCCAAAGACGCTCAAGCGTCCCCCCTAGAGCGCAATAATGAGTCGATTCTTGGAATATTGGATCCATTATTCGATTCAATAATGCATTCGGCTTGGGAAAACATCTTTCGATTTGAACTGGGTTTTCGCTTTTTGATTGGACGATAGACGACGGAGGCGCTTCCATATATGGAAAAATCCACAGGGAGCCTTTGTTTGTGAGTTTTGTTTTACCAATATGGCAGGCCTTACGAGCCGGTAAATCTTTCCCTCGTTCATTTAGAGAAGAAATTGTTGATCAGTATGATCATGGATATTTCAAGAAGCTAAAGCCAGCGACTTAAGAGTGTTGGAGCGTGGTGTCAGGAAGGTGATCTAGCCGAAATCCGAGTTCAAATCTGAAGACGTTTTACCAAGCCAAATGCATTATTGAATCGAATAATGGATCCAATATTCCAAGAATCAACTCATTATTGCACTCTAGAGGGGGACGCTTGAGCGTCTTTGGCTGTAAGGCCTTTCGGCACACAAGCTCTCCTTCAGTAACGGTAATATGAAGAGACAGCGTGATACTGAGTAAGTCTTGAAATAGGCACTAGATCCCCCCTAGGGACTGCTAAGAAAATCTAAAGCGGGATCCCTGTGCAGAGTGCACAGGGATCTACCCTATTGCCCTGTCGGTGTCTCCCCAGTACTAAGATAACTGATCCACATAGTTTCTAGGAATTCACTGTTCATAAAGTTTGATAAGACATTGAAAATGTGCAGGATCAACATGAATGTAAAAATAGTTTAAATGGGGAGCATGCACGCCCCCTACCCCCTTTTCTACTCAAGCCTTTTTTGAGCTTCACAAAATGCTGTTTAGTACTCAATGGGATGCAACCCCAAACGTTTATCAATTAAAGAGTATCCTCCCTTCATTGTTCTTCAATAAAGAAGTGAAACTATCAAGCGGGATACCTGATTTTTGTCAAAAACAACACAACCAAAACAATATAATGGATAAATAGTCTATTCCACGTACTATTTGATTGCAGGTCATGGGTTCAATCAGACACCTGCCCTAATTATTAATAATATAAACATTTTATTGCACTGAGCATAGAAGCTTCAATATTCCTGATTTGTAGACGTGTCATTTGTTTACACGATTATCTTCACGACACCTCCCGGTGTGCAAAATATCACTTTCACACCGAAATTTAATTAGATTATCATTTTTCACGCGATCATATTAAAGTAAATGACGGGGACATGAAAAGAAGGCCTCAAAAGGAAATGTTTTTTTTTTTTTCTGTCAACTCTTCGAATCACGATTCAAGCAGCAACCATGCCAGGACTCAATCAAATGCAATGAAAATAATACGATGAATCAAGACCAACCTTTCACTGCAGAAGCCCTTTCTAGATACCAGAGCACCAGATATTCTCGCATTCAGTATACCTGAGTGCGAAGTTCTTGCAGAGCTTCCTAAAATCGAACGCAAAGTTCCCGCGACCACTCGAATGGAGGCCATCTTGGAAGTGTTCCCCTCTCTTCAACCGGGGTCCCTGTGTATTCCCGTATCCCGCGGGATCCACCGGGATGACAGCGGTTTCCCACAAAATCACTGAATTCATTTGCGGCCAAAGATGGCGTCGGACGACGAAGACGTGCCAGGTTTGTTTATCTTCAGCAAATTAATCTTTCCTGCAGCCATTTGTATTCCTAACTCCACCAAAATCCCACCCATATAACTTCTTATTCCTTGTAGCCGTCAAATTCAGTTATTTCTCTGTTCGTTCTTTTGCAAATTCGTAGAATCTGGCGCGGTTTTCACGTTCGGCAAGACTCGTTTCGCTGACAACTTGGCGAACAAATTTTGGATTCGAGACGACCCGGTTGTCCAAGTAGACTGTGGAGACGAGCATTCAGCCGTTGTTACAGGTAAAGAAGCAATGTATTATTGTATTATTATGATGACCACCTAAAATACCTGTTTTGGCTTCCACTATTTAGTTAAACTCCAAAACTTGATCTTGGCCTCGTGCTGTCATTCTGTACGTTATTTGAGCATTTTGATATTTGTCTCTCAAACTTGTATTTTCTTTTGACAGCCAATGGAAAATTATACACTTTTGGATCTAACGATTGGGGACAGCTGGGACATGGAAACACGAAATCTTACAATAAACCAAGCGTGGTAAAAAGTAAGTAATAGAATCACTTTTGAAAACAAGTTTCACTTCATATTTTATTATTATTTCAGGATCGTGTTGCTAGGAAGCTGAAGTGATTGTTTCAAAAATATAGTTCATTATATTTTACTCTATTTTCTTACTTTCAGAGAAAACCCCTAAAAAATTATTTTATTTTATGTATTTTTTTCTCCCAAAAACACATTTCAGCCAATATTAAAATGTTTGACAGTCACTATACCTTTGCACAAGACGTTGAAGTCAATTATCATGAATTTTTCATTACAAACAGATTTTTGACCAGACACCCAAATTAGAGAAAGTTCTTGTCAACAGTTCTAATATTACATAATTTAACTCCCTGATTTAACGTACCAATTTTAAGAGAAATTATTAAGCTTTTTAGATGTTCTCATTAATTCTATCTGTTTCCCTTTTTACAGATTTTGATGCATGAATAAAAATAAATGAAATGCTTTGTTTCTATATATTAGACAGCAATTAATGTCAAATAAGCTCAATATTTCCAGACCCATAAACATCTGGAATGGTGCTTTTATAAGACAGATAACAAAGTATAAGTTTAGTTCCATTAGCTTTTATTACCCTGTTAGGCTAAGTTGTCAGTGAGTATTCTTGTGATAAAGTGCATGAAATACCCAAAGAAGGCCATCTGGTAGAGATATTATCGAAATGTCATGATTCACTGTAAGATTGCCCTGGAGGCAAGATCTTTATTTTTTGACAGATGTAGATTTGAAGTAGCAAATTGAGACAAACTTGTGATCAAAACATGTTTTACTACTGAAAGTGAATTTAAATGCTATCATTTTGAGCAACTGTGAATGGCAAACTTTTTTCCTAACATTCAATTGGCTTGATCAAGGACAGGGCCTGTGGTTTGATGCGGGATTTTTCCTGAAATTATGCGCGATTTTTTCTGAAATTATGCGCTAAAAATTCGAAATTATGCGCTAAAAATACGAAATTATGCGGGATTGCGCAATATTTTTTTACAAGTGCCGTAACATATTTTGCTCTTTTCGCCTGTTTTGTTACGTGGATATAGCTGCTATTTAACTTTAACAACTTTTGTTTGTCTATAAAATGCTCTGTGATGAGTTCCAATCGCTTCGCTTTACTAACGTTATGATGCTACGTTTCTTCCAAGGGAGACGTGTGTTTTCGCTTTAATAAAGCTTATTACTTTCTTACAAAAAAAACGTTACCAACTACCGGTAACTTTCGTTACACGGTAGTAAAAATCAGTAAGTCTGGTCTTCTTTCGTTTACTTGTCTCAGACCAAGGCAAACTTTTTTCATACCGCAGGGATCGTAGCAACGCACTCGTATCCAACCATGAACTAAACGGTCACAAAAGCTATACGCATACTAACAGAGCTATCGTTACGATCTCTCATTATCACAAACATCGTTGCGCTTGTTTGCCGTCGTTCTGCGCGTAATTATCAAAATTAATCCTGATCGCGAGAGCGATCTGCACTATCGTCGGAGGTATTGTAAGAGCTTTTATAAAACCGGAAACGTGCCACGTTATTGTCAGTGTTTTTTTGTTGTTATCGAGGGAGCTGTTGGTGTGGCTGGTATTTTTCGCGTTGTTGTTTGTGAAATGAAATTGCTACTATAACAATAACAAAGATCCATGAAAAAGCGTAATGTCATGTGATCAATATGAACTGCATAAAGTCGACCGTGTTTATCGTGGTTAGTTGTCTGTTCCGCCTTGATTTTACTTTGTAAGATATCCAAAGCGCAAACATGTTTGAATCTATCTTGCTCAGCTGGAAATATTAGTTAGTTGGCCAATTAGGCACGTTTTATTGCTTTTCGATATCAGTTCCCAGCGCGACGCTATTAGCATAGAACGCCTTGTTATTCTCATTTCTATCGAGTTGTTTTGACGTTGGACAGACGATTTCGGAAGAAATGTATCACTCTTGTGAGAAAAAATAGGAAAGAAAGTTTGAAATTCACCAAGGAATGATGCCTTTTTGATGTTTTTCACAAAATTTTGGGAAATTATGCGCGATTATGCGGGATTTGACGGATTATGCGCATTATGCGGAGAAAGCCAAATTATGCGTTTCCGCACCAGCGCATCAAACCACGGGCCCTGCAAGGAGGTCTTAAGTCATTGTTGCTTGATTAATACATTTGTAGCTATTAAAAGACAACTTTTTCCCAAGTTGCATGGCTAAAATATGAGGAGTTGAAAGTGTGGCCCCACCCAGTTTCTAGTTAGCATGCTAAACTAAATTGTGCTTGTGTAATGAATACTCATATTTCCAGACAACTTGAACTGGAACTTATTATTCACAAAAGATAAAAACTGGAAGTTAGAAGCAAATAAATTTTGCCCAGTTATATTGAAGGTTTTTTCTTTTAATTATAACAGTAACTTTAATTAAGACAGTAACTTGTCTTAGCCAAGGTGAAAGTTTTTAAAATATACTACACTATAATATGTAAATAATTTGGGTCTCATACAGAGGGTCAGAGCCATTATTATCTGTTGATTAATTTAATATCACTAGATAATAAAATTAATGTTCCGTGAAATCAAAACATTCTTGATCTTGCTTTCTGTGAGGACTACAGTGACAAAAAGCAGTGACTGTAGATTACACAAAAAGTGTGGTTCTTATTAAGAACAAATTAATCTATTATAATTATATCGGCTAGGAGATGGTTTCTCAAACATCTGTGAATTCTTGGATTTGCAAAACTTTGTTTTGCATTCTAATACATTGACTCCAAAGTTTTTCTGGTCATTTTATTAACCAGTACTGCCAGGCCAGATTTAATTAATCTCTAGCACGTCATATTTGTGCATTATTTATTGTGTTTACATTGCAAAAAATTATTTTCATTTTGCATTCAAACCCCCAAATCAACAGGATAGTAGTAGCTTCTCCCACAAACATGAAACATTGATGTCATGACTAGGCCCTAGTTTTTGCATGACACATGTTTCAGATTCTGTAAGATCTTAATATAAAGATGCTTATTCACCATGGTTGAAATGTTGTTTAATGTATTTTGCAGAATTAAAACCAGAGAAAGTATATTTGGTGGCGTGTGGTAGAAATCATACTTTGGCTGCAACAGGTACTGTATTCTTTCCTGGAAATTTCACAGGGATGAGGATCATATCCCAACACCTCTCATGGAGGAAGGGGGGTTTTCTGAAATCACACGTGGTACATAAAGACCATGTGACCCATGGGAGTGACAAATAGTTTTGTACGTAAGTGAAGAGTTTTATGGGCTACAAGGTAAATGTCAACAAAAAATAAATCACTGGAAATCATAAAATTAGCGACGTTGCGGCTATAACCCATGGCCTTCATCAGGCTAATAATGGTCACGTGACTCAACAGAGTCACGTGACAGGCGGCGAGGTAAGCGCCTGAGGGCCCGGTCCCAGGAGCTGGATAACTTGTACCAGAGTCCCCTCTTTCGGTTCAGGGAGGAGTTCTCTACCCTCTCCCAGATGGCCTCTTTGATCCCCCTCCATACCCAGTCCTCCT
>JAWWUD010000267.1:0-49999 GCA_033964015.1 Scolanthus callimorphus
AGGGCTCATATGATTGCTCCTGTCGTGCGGGATTTAACAAAGCTGGTACCAAGTGTAACCCTAAAGACTGTGGTCAACCATCTGTTTTTTCCTGCCCCAGCGACACGTATCAGGACCACTTTATAGACGTTTGCAAGAAAGCCACAATAACCTGTCTCAGTGGTACAGTATACAAACGGGATTGTACTCTCTCCTGTCCTAGGAACTACGGGTTGGCAAAAATTCTCCCTCAGCCAGGGTACAAGTTTGCACAAAACTACTCAGCTGTTTCATTTGCAGGATCGAGCTTGGTCATCTCATGTCAGTTGAATGGGGCTGGGCCAGGTGTCCGATGGAACAGGAATATAGGCCAGCTCTTCTGCCGACGAGTTAATGATCCTCCGACTGATACAGTTCTAAGTTCTTACACCTTACTTGAGCACGCGCGATCAGGGACGCTAGTCGGGACATTGACAAGTACAGATCAACAGCGAGGGCAGACATTTACTTACACTGTAGAGGCTCCAGCTCTGCTTTTCAGAACAACTGGCAACAGACTGGAGAGTATTTGGAATAACCCTTCTTTGCAAGGTGCCATAGCTTTGGTAAATAACAGCGTGACAGTACGAATACGTACCCAAGACTCGGGGAGCCCTCCTATGTGGTTAAATAAGGAGTTTAAAGTCCGAATAATAGATGTGAATGACCCACCAGTAAATATAACGCTGTCAAGTGCTGAGGTTTACGAGGATGCGGCAGTTGGAACTACTGTTGGGATTTTGGCAGCGGTCGACAGTGATGCACCTAGAGGCTCTCCTCCCTCTTCTGACTTCAAATGGGAACTTACTGACTCCAGTAATGGTTACTTCAATATCTCAGGTGCCAATATCACAGTGCGCAAACCGTTAGACCACGAGTCTCAGAACATACACCGAATTGTAGTCAAGTGTTCAGATTTTGGGCATCCTGTACAGAGTCTTACAGAATCGTTTGTGATTGATGTTCGCAATAGAAACGAGCCTCCTAAAGAGCTCACTATCACAAAATCGACAGTACTAGAGAATTCACAAGTAGGGACGCTTGTTGGAAATCTTCAAGCATCCGATGAAGACGGGGACATAATCACTTTAACATCAGCCAGTCCGATAACACAACCTTGGAGAAGTTCGAGATTGGTCAAAGACTCTGTGGGAACCAGGGCCGTAAGAAGATCTGTAAAGTTCCAATACTTGTGAAAGGTGCACTTGACTACGAGAGCAAGGAGATCTACCTTCTGTCTGTATTGGCCGGTACTTCCTCTAGTTATGTCTTCAAGCAATTTGTGTTGCGAGTTCTGGACGTTAACGAAGCACCGACTAAAGTCATGCTGACTGGATCTCATTCTGTCCAGGAAAACTCCCAAAATGATTCTTTGGTGGGCTCATTTTTGGTAAGACATTGCTACAGACAGCCTTGTCCCTGGCGTTCTGGGTGGGCTTCTGTGCTCTGAGATGAACCGTGACACGTCACGTCACACATGTCTTACCAAACACAGGAAGCCAACCCAGAACGCGAGGGACAAGGCTTAGCTACATACATTTTAGACGATCTGCAAACGCCTACACAGGGTCCGACATTGTGACCATATGGTCGCCAATAGTGACTAGATCTATTAGGTTTGGAGAGCAAAGAGTTTTACCTAGTCGCTAATAGCGGCTTACTTTTCCAGTTTGTAGGGGTTTTTTTTTAATGACCTTCTCGAAATTTAGTATTAATTCTGGAGAAAAGATGGCGACCAGATTTCCATATGGCGACCAATGGCACTTCCAAAAACGTTCATGTCGGATCCTGCTGCATATTTTGTAAAGGGGTTTATAGAAAATTATTTGAATGTATTTAATTTTTTATTTTCCTGGTACTTGCACGCCATCCTAAGAGTAGATGATTTTTTGATTTAATTATAATCTGTGCAAGTATTAGAGCACTACATTGTCTTGCGACATTGGGCTACCCCACGTAAGGGTGTCCTATGTTTGGAAACGAAAAACGTTTCCATGACTAATAACAAAGATCAAGTAGGAGCTAACATGGCTCCCATCATGTAAGTGAATTCCATGTAAGTAGTGTACGACGTCCCAGGCATTGCTTGCATGCCACAGGCTTTCCAGTCACACTCTAAGTTTCTGCAGAAACCCATCAATGGAAAAATTGAATTTCCCATGACACAAGAATGGGAAGTGTTCCGCGGATTTCCCATGGATAATCAACGAATTCCGAGCAATTCACATTTAAAGCCTTTGCAATGAATAGGTTTCTCCCAAAATTCCCTTTGGCTGAAAATATTAAATCACTAGTCTCCTACGCAGTCCGTGCTTTGTGTCGACTGCGTAGGAGACTATTTTTAAAATCACTAGTACTATATTTTACGCAGTAGCCCGATATGCATTGTGGAGCATGTATTTTTTCTCTGTGTCAGGTGTCCGATCCTGATAATGCAAACTCCCAAGTCCAGACCTACTCCTGTGCCCTCGTCCAAAGCCATCCCGATAATAGGTACTTTGTGGTTGAGTTTGGTACAGCGTTGGCGGTAAAGGGGAACCCTGTGGTAGACTATGAACAAACACCTCAACTCAACGTTAGAGTGAAGTGCACAGACACAGGCAACCCACCTCTGTCCATAACAGCTGACTTCATGCTAAACGTCACAGGTAAGCAGACAACCTTCGCCTGAAATAGCTATTGAAAACGGTTGCTAGTTAGAGTTTCTGGCATCCCAAATTGCAGCTAAACTCATTGCATCGCGACCCGCGTTTTCAAAACATCGATTTGTTTTTAGCTTTCCTGTTCCACCAGTCAAATCTTATGAGCCAATCAGATTCTCGTCATGTTTTGCCTTTTGCAGTCGCCTGACGTTCTGTCGTGACGTTGCCTGGTTTTAGTTTAGAGGAAAGCCAGTTGCCTGCACTAGGCGAGACAGGATAAGAGTTTCATTGGCTCAGATATTTGATTGACGGAACGTTAAAGTCAAAAATCAAAACATAATTTAATATAATGTTTTTGAAAACGTGGGCCGTGAGGCCGCTGGCCGCTCTCTCTTATTTGATATACTACTTGAAACTCTTGCACATATTAGTTTTCTATAAAAATATTTTCGTTTGCTTGTCAATGAACGTTTCCCGGCGCCTTTTTTACAGACATCAACGAAGCTCCAACTTCAATTACGTTGTCCAGCAACACAGTGCCAGAAAATTCACCCCAAGGCACTTTTGTTGGAACACTTTCATGCGACGATCCAGAGAAGGCCTACCAAAACTACACCTACAGTGTTGAGGGCCCCAGAGGGGTACCATTCTCGCTAGGGGCAAATGGGAGGTCCCTTATTGTTAATGGCTCATTAGACTTTGAGGCCACTCCTACAATTGACGTGGTTGTCAAGGTTACGGACAGCGGCGGTCTAAGCAAGGACGTTACATTGAAGATCGCGTTGACAGGTCAGTAAAAACGATATCTATATCTCGGTATTGCCATTGGTTAATTTGGAGGATACTTAGACCCGTCCACACTACTCCGTTTCAAACGAAAACGGATCAATCAGAAACGATATCCAGAGTGGAGCGAAATGAAAACGGAGCTGTTTGAATACGCTGTTTCCTAGTGTGGACGGATGAAAACGATGCTATCGGAAAACGATGACGTCAGCACAGCAAACCCGACCAATTTCGCGAGCCGACAGATCGAAAGGCGCATGCGTTGCGCTTCTTTGAGCATGCTCACTGAATGCATAAGAGCGTTTTCGTACGGATACGCGTTGTAGTGTGGACGGGCGAAAACGATACGAAAACGATAAGTGTGGACGCAAATCTTTTTGAAAACGGAGCAAAAAATCTCCGTTTTCGTTTGAAAGCGGTGAAGTGTGGACGGGGTCTTAGGGGAGAAGTAATATTTTGATCATCACAGAAATTATAGACTGCTAGCAGCCCCTACTTAGGCACGTCCCCAGAGAAGCGCGCGAACGCAGCTAGAAGTCAACAAAATTAATATTCTTAATAGTTGTGCAGACTGGGTAAAAATATGATTCACTGACACAAAAACCATTGAGAATTAACTTCAACGGAATAAAATTATACAGGAAACAAATCACCAAATTCAGTTCCTGTCGTACTGACCAACGCTGCAGACCATATGCGTTTTTGCAAACGTGAAAATATAAATGTTTAGAGTTCTCCAGACTTGCACCCCGTAAGTTGAATTGGCGAGCAGTCGTGAGCACAGACAATAAAGTCGGCGGTACATTTTATTTGCAGACCGAAATGACGCACCAACTGATATCAAACTCCCTGGTGTCAACAACAAACTGAGTATCAACGAGAACTCCCAGGCGGGTGTTATAATAAGCCATATTGACCTGGTCGACCAAGATCGTGATGCACCCGTATGCGTTCTGACAGACAACGCAGGAGGCCGTGTTCAAGTGTTCGGCAGAAATCTAGTTGCCGGACTGACCAATACCAACTATGAAGCGCTTAACCCTCCTGAGCTGCGGATTATATTGAACTGCTCTGATGGCCATAACGAGTTTATCAGCAAACACTTTGATATTCCTGTCAATGGTGAGTAACAATCACTAAATGAGGCTCAGCATGATACTGACACTATCTCGAGGCCTTGACAAATATCATGATCATTTAATTTCAACTCGTCTTTCGGATGAGACAATAAACTCTGACTAGGTGGTGTCACGCCTTCAAGCGCCTACCCATTTAAAGGGGGACCTCAAAGAACTACTGAGGGCGTAATAAACCCTCTGGCAGTGACCACCCTCAGTGTCTGTGCTCGTAACCGCTTGGCTACCCAGGGCTCGATCTTAACGGTGGTCAACTAGCCAAATACTAGTAGAATTTTCGTTTTGGCTAGTGGATTTTGGCTCTTAAATAGCCATCTTGACTACTGGATTTTTGGCAAGGAAGTAAAACTTTCAAAATGTTTTTCACGAGGTTTTCACTTCTAAATAAATTGAAAGAAAACAGGAGGTAAAAATCATTATACAACAATCGCCGCACAATATCATCTGTATGAATTCTAAGACTGTTCCCTACTGTCACTGAATAATGATAACATTTAAAAATTCATTTTTATTCAGTGCATGGTGCTAGTAGAAATATATTATGGCTAGTGAATCTTGGCCATTTACTGGCCACTTGACTACTATTTTCAAAGGATCGAGCCCTGATACCAGTGGTGACGTTGAGACCCAGCGCAATTCAGCTTTCGAGTTGCAAGTATGGGAAGTCGGCCTCCGATATTTTTATAATATTTTATATTTTGTTTTTAATTCATATTTATCACTATAAAATCTGTACATTTACATTTACTAACTGATATGCAAATAGCAAAGCAAGAAGAGGCGAATCAGTCGTTACTGTTTTTAGATTTTGAAGGCTTGTACACAAAAGAAATTACGTATAGAATGGACACATTTAAATCCCCTCTGTATATTCAAAATAAATTATAAGAAGGTCATACAAGAAAGAAAAATTACGTATAGAATGGACACATTTAAATCCCCTCTGTATTCAAATAAATTATAAGAAGGTAATGCAAGAAAGAAAAAGAAAACACGAAGCGACAGCGATGCTCAAACTTTTTGACACGTTTTAAGGTTGAAGTAATTTCAGAAATGTGTATGTAGTAGGAGAAGTTCCTGCAGCTGCTGGCAAGGGCAGTCGGCACCCCCACCTGCTGAAACAGTGGAGGGGAAACACGATGATGATGAGTCATCATGACTCTTTTATTTTTACCTTTCAGACGTTAACGAGGCACCACTAGATATTTCTGTAAGCAACTTGAAGGTCAAGGAAAACAAAGCGAATGCTGTCATTGGGCATATCAATGTTACAGATCCCGACATCGGCCAATCACATCACTGCAACGTTTGTGACGTCATGGCAAATGGCACCTGCCCTTCCAGTACATACTTCACTGTGGATAATAACTTGAGTCTTATGACGTCACAGCCTCTTGATTTCGAGCAGTCCCACATGCGTAAGATTAGGCTGAGTGTACAGATGTGATCACGAGCTTGCAGACTCCACTCAGCAAGGAAAAGGAGTTTACCATCACAGTCATTGGTAGGTCGCGGTTAAAATAATTTAGGAGATCCCTCGTTTTTTTTTTTTTTTTTTTTGGGGGGGGGGATGCTCCGTCTACCCCCTCTGCCTCCTGTGCCCTGTACCCCCTCTTCGGGAAACTGTTGATCCTGTCCTTTGCTCTCTTTTTTTAGCGAGACAGCTTCCTCTTCCTCTGCTTCTCTGAGTTATTGAAATGACATTTATCTCAAATACATCTCTATTGATCTCAAGACCGATAAATGTCCTCTGTTAAAATGAAGATATATAATAAAGTAATGATTAAACTTGAGTAAAAAAAATCCTGATTCATATGATCCTATGCCATAATAAAAATGTTGCGTAACAATGTCGAAACATGATTACACTCCTACATTTATTTGTCGGAACAAAAATGAGTCAATGATAGATGTATTTGGTACAAATCTGTTGCAATTGACCCAATCGGCTAACGGTGTTTACATCTTGTTGCCACCCAATTCAGATCATGTGATGATTCCCTTGGGTGGTTACAATTGTTCATCGTATACATACTGGCATGCGCTCGGTCGTGTGTAAGAAATTGCACAATTGTAACCACCAAAGGGAATCATCACATGATCTGAATTGGGTGGCAACAAGATGTAAACACTGTTAGCCGATTTGGTCTATGACGTCTTTTTTTTTAAATTGTAGTGTCAAAAATCCAAACGAACGCGGCAGTCCTGTTTAGGAAGTTCATTATAATCATCTTTATTTAAACACGGTTAAAAGCTTCAGGCGTTTGATCCCTCCTCCCCCCTTTTGGAGGGAGTCTACTTCCTCGGCGTACGCCCGAGGACAAATATTTCCATTAGGCCGATAGTCACAACATATCGTGTCGCAAATTTTGTAACCGTGAAGTATATGTAATTGCTTATCATTATTATTATTCGCTGACACCCACTGTAATACAGTTTCTTTTATAACTGCAAAATGTGGTTCATTAAACTAGAATTATAATTATCCTCTGCCCGCTCCGCCCTCTACCGCATCCGGGGGGTAGACTGCTCCCTCTACGCACTGTCGCTCCCTTTTGATATGGTCTAGCCTGCGTAGCTGGCGGTTTTGTGGGGTTTTAGCAGGTTTTTATCCGCGAAATGTTTGGTAGAAAGGTGCGCTCGCGCGGCGAACAACAAGCAAACAACCGAACATTGCGCGGGTAAAACCCTACACAAACCCGCCAGCTACGCAGGCTAGATATGGTCCTGACAATGAACTTTGCATTTAGATGCGAATGAAGCGCCTACGAGCGTGTGCAAGTCCCCCTTCCATGTAGCCCTCGGGGCATCACTTGGTTCTGTTGTAATCACGTTGGATGCAGTAGATCCTGATAATCAAGATATCAATGCCGGGAACGTCAGAAAGCAAGTTCTCTCCTACCAGCTTTTCCCCGAAGATGATGACGGTTTTCCGTTTCATTTTATCAACAACCGGATATTCAAAATTGAGGTATGATCTATATAACTCATTAGTTCTCTTTTTCATGTAATACGGACGAATATTTTACTAGTTGCGGAAGTGTGATACGGCTGCGTATCTGCACTCACTTTTGATTGTAGTAACGGTCGTATGATAAGTTAGAGTTATAGAGGGGATAACAGATGAGTGTCGAAAACTAAACGCAAAATACATATATTTAGCCATTCAGAAACGAAACTGTTTAGTGACGAACTAATCAGGGGTCGCAGTAACTATCATTTAAGGGAGCGTTTTCACGATTTCAAAAACAGCAAAATAACTGATGGATAGCCAAAATACTAGCCAAGGTTTGTTAAATAGCCCTTTAACTACGGATGGAAACGGATTGCAAGACTAAATTGAAATATTGTTGGGATGAACAGGTTTCATAGTTTGAATTTATACATAACATTTGTTTGAAAATCGGCAGTCTTGCCGATAAAACTTACCTACTAGTTACCTGTTGAGTAGGCTAACATCAAGTGATTTTGGGATGATTACATAAACATATAGAGTGTACGAATTTATTCAAATAATCGTGACGCAGTCCTTTAAAGAGAAGCAGTTAAATACAATAAATTCTAGGTTTCGTTTTTAATCAGATGGAAATGAATTGAATATTCAGAACTTGTAGAATTGATTGCAGTTACAAGGGAAACGGTATGTCGTTATTTTATTGGATTACCTGAAAAAATGGGTAGATAATTATTTAAAAGTCCCCAGCCTAAAGCTACGGCTAGACTAGGACACATGTAGCGCGCAACATTTGTGCCCTTAAAAAGTACAACCTCCGCGCAAGTGCCCCGAGGTTCCAGATGGGCCGCACCAAGAGACTAAATGACTTTGTAACATATAAATTTCAAGAAATGTGACTTTATTTGTGAATTTATCTGTATATATGCTCCGCGTTATTTATATGTATTTTGCTGACCGGCCCAGCAATTCAGAAATTTTTTCTGCTATTGGGTTAAATAAACTGACATCTATCTATCTATCTATATTTTCCCGAGTGGTCAAACTAGGAAACATCGCACGCGTGTCTTGGACCCACAAAATGCTTCTTCTCTTCCGAAGAAAAAAATAGGTTGCGCGCGAAAATGTTTCCCACGCAGCTAAACAGGGAAACATGAAGGACACATATGCCCGTCTACATTGTTGCGCACTGTTACTAGCTTAGCCAGGACTTGACATCCACATAGAAAAAAAACAAGTGAAATAGTACTCTACAGCATGTAATGTCGTGTTAGATACCATTAATAAGAACCCTGTAATAATTATATATAGCTCCCTTTTCAGGCTGGCTGCAAAGAAAATGTAAATTATTTATGTGTGCGCGTTGACCGGAGTGGCTGTTTATGTTTTACGATTCAAATTGCGTGACCGAAGACATTGCAAATTGCAGCCGGAAGTCCCACGCAATTTGCGCAAAAATGTCGCCATAAAAAAATGCTGTCGCACTTAAACATCACGTTACGGTAAATGCATACTGACGTCCATATCCTGGATGTGTGTAACATTATTTTAACAGTGCTCAATTTGTTACCCCACAATGTTGCGAGACCAGTTGTCGACAGGAATTTTCGCTCTATGCGAGAAGCGGTCCATGGCTCCAAGTTGCACGATATTATATTTTTGGTGCAACAATGTTGCCTGAAACATTGTCGCCCTGTAACATCAAGAACGCATGATGGCGTATAATATTTTGCGCAGCATTTTTGGGTGTTCAATAGTGGGCGCAACAATATCGGGCGAAAAGTTGTCGCCTCGTAGCACCACTTAAAGGCCCATCACCAACCGGGAGCCTTTGCGCCCCGTTTTCTTTTGTTTTCAAATTGACCCATTGTTTTTTCGGGTGCTGTGATTGGCTAAGAGTCCACAAAGGCTGTCGGTTGGTGATGGGCCTTAAGGCATGATGTCCATCTTCTTTCGCAGGACATGACACAGCCAAAAACTTCACAGTAAAGATCAAGGTGACCGATGACGGGCGAGTGGTCAAGGACTTTTCATCTAACGGGTACACGTACCGGAATACATTGGCCAAGTCCAACATCTTTACATGCCATATTATAGTCTCAGGTAAAAAAAAAATATATATATATGAATTCATATTTATAGAGCGGATTTCAGATGAGTATCGAAAATTAAACTCAAACGAAATACATTTAGCATCAGGAACGAAACTGATTCTACCATTCTTACCAATCACGGGACGAAGAACGTACGACGGTTAGTCGTGACTAAATAAAAAAAGCATCATTGTGTTTGTTTTTTTTTTTCTTAGCAATTTCATTGGCTGACTAAACAAAGATCCAATACCCCAGCCAATAGGAACACGTAAAAGCCAAGTCTTATTTACTTTCGACAGCCATCTGAAAATCGCTTTATTGGTAGTGTGCTTAGCTATCCCCAGCTGTTCCACAGACGCTCCAATCAAATTGGAACCGAATGAGTATTTAAACATATCGTATTAACAACCCCAACTGGCAGAGATGCAACCCAGTTGCAAAACAGTTTCCTATGTACAAGCATGGTCGGCAAGTCGACCCCGGCATCGCAAAATGGGCGGGTGCAAAAGCAATCCGTAACCGCTGTCGAGGACCTTAGTCGTACAGAAATTTCGTTGTCCCTAACTGCAACCATGTAACTGCAGTGAATTTGTTGATGACCACCCTGAAATTTAGTTTTACTACCCCGGAGATCCATATTTTGGGAATAATACACCTTGGGTCCTCAACAGAGGGGAACTTGTCAGACTTCACATCGCATGTACTCTTCCTTTCCATGCATAATTATCATTTACTATTCACGAAATGTTTCATTTACAGCTAAACACGTTTCCAAAACATCAAATTATGTTTTGATTTTTTACTTTGCTCTTCCGCCAATCAAGCTATATGGGTCAATGAGACTGCTGTCCTGTTTCGCCTAGTGCAGTCAACTGGCTTCCCACTGAACTAAAACCAGACAACAACTCGCGGCACAGAAAGCCAGGAGACTGCAATAGGCGAAACAGTGCTGACTGGCTCATAAACAGAACATAGCTCATGATTGGCTCACTATGTCAAAACGATGGTTTGAAAACGCGGGTCGCAGTGCAACGATTTTAGCTATGAGCGTACACTTTTTACACTTCAGATCACTACCCAGTCGTTGGCATCAGCCTCGTTCCAAATTCTGTATCTGTTTGGGCCAAGAATGGCACAGTGATCGGTACACTCAACACGTCGACACAATTCCCCGGAGAGCTCTTCACTTATGAGCTGATGGAACAGAATAGTCTTCCATTCTCTATACACAGTAACCAGGTATCATTCATATTTAACAATTAGATTACGAACTCGAGATTTCTATGAGCTGATAGTTTTTAGTAAAATCGAACCAACACACTACCTTCGAATAATGAAACTTTTTATTTATTTGTTTTTTTTTTCTTCAAAACGCCGGCCTTTTCAAAACTCACTATCTATGACTCAATAGACAGTGAGATTTGAGCCAATCAGAATGCGGGATTCGTTATAGTGTGTGAGTGTGATTTTACTAACTATATAGTATATATAATATATAGTCAAATCATACTAGCGGTCTATTGTCAATACTGGGGTTAACTCCGGTGTAATAACCATTCCCAGAGGACACCTTTGTGTTCAGTTCTTATTTCATCCTGATTCGTTCTACCAAACAAAGGAAGCTTTGTGACGCAGTTCGTGCGCACTCACAGGTTATTACACCGGAGATAAGCTCAATACTGCGTTCTGATTGGTCAAGCTGTTAGTGGGCTATTAGTTATAGCCTACTAGTAGCGAAAAGTGTCCGATTTGAAAGCCAGA
Source organism: Scolanthus callimorphus (assembly GCA_033964015.1). Lineage (NCBI taxonomy): Eukaryota > Metazoa > Cnidaria > Anthozoa > Actiniaria > Edwardsiidae > Scolanthus > Scolanthus callimorphus. The sequence goes on from JAWWUD010000267.1 coordinate 11,390, forward strand.
AAATGGCAAATGACAAGACCAGAAAACGTTTTTTTTTCACGGTAAAATGCGCTAAACTGACAATACATGACGTTTTTTTTTGTCGAGTCTCTAAATTTTGATGGTATTGGAAAGGGCGGCGACGCATTGCATTATGGGCAGTGTGAGCCGGGTCTTTTAAACAGAGTTATTGTATCTTTGACATACAGATGGTCGTCAAAAGAGTTGTGCTCCAGGATTACCAGAATATAGTATCGAATGCCAAAGATCTGTACGTCTACGTTTCTATACGGACTGTTGGATCACAGAGTGGAACAGCGGTCAACGGACTTTACATCAATATCCTTAGTAAGCAAAGCTTTCTTTTTTTTTTACACCCAAAATCTTCTCAGATAGACTAACACTCGGGTAGTTCACTCAGATGATATCCATGTGCGGGTTGCCGAGGTTTTTTTTTTTTACACTTATTGGTGGGCTCAAATGTTTAAGATTGGACTCGCCATTGTGGTCACTCCCCGCTTCCCAACCCACTCCTCTTTCAGGTGTCGAAATGTTTTGCTGCTCGTGGAATCTCGTCAGATGCCCAGCTCACTAAAATGTTTGCCGTCCACGCAGACAAGTAAAAATTCCTACATTGTGTTCCACAATCAGTACATCCGATGCTTGGAATGGCCTAATAAATTTGCCTCTTTCTTAAAATTAGTACAACAAAACAGTGTCGTAGAACGAAATTGAGATAGGACACTGTATAGCAGTTAGTCTTAGAGACGAAAAACGTCATTATTAGCAGATTGGTGCCCCTCCCCCCAAGTTTCTCCCCAAACAATCCTTAAAAATCCCGATTTTGCTCCCTGTATATCAAATTCCCCCAAACATGCGGTAATTTCACATGGCTTGCTACGGCCCTGTATAGAGTATAAATATCCACGAAAAGGAAGTTCTAGACTATTCAAGTCAGCAGTGTAGAGAAAAAAAAAAACGAAAAACAAAACAAAATAAATTATATGGAGGGCCACAGGGGGCCGAACCCTGCATCATATAACCTGTGTTTTTCAATCCAGATGACGCACCAGACGTTGACATGTGTTTGGTAAAGAAGAGTATCCCTGAGAGTCAGCCCAAGGGAGCTGTAGTGGGACAGTTACTAATAGAGCATACAGATCCACCCAAGTACTCTTGCGCGCTCACAAGCTGTTGCCATCAGATTGGGCAAATCACCCCACAGACGTTCCCTTACCAATGCAAGGTAAAACTACCCTGAGTCACCTTCTCGCGTTTAATGGAATGGCATACGCTTAATTTGTTACGCGTTATTTAAAGGGGCACTGTCACCATTTTACACGATTTTAGGGTTAATTTAGGTCGCTTAAATGAAGTCAGATTCACAAGAATTGAACAAAATAATCGTCTAGGTTTGTTAAATAACGTTTCAGCTACAAGATGAGTACACATTTGGAGTGTTATCGAGCGGATGGAATTGGATTGTAAAATGACATTTACATATCAGGCTGAACAGTTTTCAAACTTGGAAATTTGATAGCGAAAGCTATTAAATCGTACGTAAGAATGCCTATATAATGCAAGTTTCAGTTCCTTTTTCTTTCTAGGACATAATGACAGTATACATGGGATTCTGAGTTGTTTCTGTAGATCACTAGTCTTATTTTATAATATTTTGTTGAAACAACCGTGACAGTGCCCCTTTAACACCCTCTGACGCTTAACCTCTCAAAGAAAAAGGACGCGCTTATTTGTCACGTTATTTTTGGATCACCCTCTCAAGCTTATAAGCCGATCCTTGATGACGTCATTGTTTATATTCACGAAATTTTAAAACGCTGCATCTAGCTATGAAAAGACAACGAGAAGTTCAAAGTAAGTTCAATTTATATTGTTAAGTGTCTTGACCTGTTCCCATATTATTTTTCAGGCTAGTTGAAGCTTTTCAAAATTATGTGAAATCATTGCAGCAAAAGGCTAATTTAGGTCACATGTTTCCTCTAAATTGATCGTTGCACCGCGGGATTCTAAATGTCAGCTTGAAATTTTCCAATTATGTTTCATTTACAGTCCTTTTATTCAGAACTCATTATTTTATAGCTCCTCGAGCGGGCTGATTCTGAACATTACTTATGCTAATGAGCTCAAATTGTAAGCAAAGGATCCTCCTATTTGACACTGTTTTTGAGCAACCTCTCTCCTGAAAAGAAGGGACACGCTCATTTCGCACGCTAATTTTTGTCGAGAGGACATCACCTATGGTAGCCCGCGTGTTCTTTGATTTATTTTGCTTGGTAAAGCTTAGCAAAATGTTTGGTATGTTGAGGCTCTAGACAAAGAACAACGTTCGTTGCACTGATAGATTAAATCAATAGTATAAATGTGGCAGTAACTAATTCAGGTTTCTTCGTATTATTGTTTGATGTGCAGGTGGACAGCCCTGATGATAACTCTGTTAACCGACCAAGCCACGACGCTTCTTCCTTGTTTTATGTTGACGACAGCCTTGTGTTGAGGAGTCGGAAGTCGCTACAGTATAATGACTACCCTAGTGGTGAATCAAGGTTCCGATTAGTTGCCATGATTTCAGTCGGCCCTTACATTTTATAGGAGACACATATAATGTCTCTGTATTAGGTAAGAGAGTGAATGTAGAATGTAGCAAAGCCATAGGGTCTTCTGATAAGATAAAAAACCTCTTCATAATTTCGAGACATTCAATGTTAGACTGAAAATACAAGAAATGATAAGAACACGTTTAATTCTTATCGATTTATGCTTTTGTTGACCTTAATATGGTACTTGTCTAAAACGAAGCATTGTCTGCGATTGTCTGCCTTAATAATAAAATGCACATGCATATTGTTGAACGTAATATGGTGTTTGTCTAGAATGTAGCAGACCTCATTGTCATTTCTTGCTGTTTTTGGCCTTAATATGGTGTTTGTCTAGTATGTAACGAAGTACATCGCCCGGCTTTATGATTCATTTCATGCTGTTGTTGACATTAATATGGTGTGTGTCTAGGATGTAGCGAAGGACATCGCCCGGCTTTATGATTCATTTCATGCTGTTGTTGACCTTAATAGGTGTTTGTCTAGGATGTAACAAAGGACATGACGCCCAGCTTTATTATTCATTTCATGCTTTGGTTGACCTTGATATGGTACTTGTCTAAAACGAAGCATTGTCCATTGTCTGCCTTGATAAGAAAAATGCACATACTTATTGTTGAACTTAACATGGTGTTTTTTCTAGAATGTAACAGAGCTTATTGTCATTTCTTGCTGTTGTTGACCTTAATATGGTGTTTGTCTAGAGTGTAACAAGGACATCGCCTGGCTTTATGATTCGTTTCATGCTGTTGTTGACATTAATATGGTGTTTGTGACATGAAAACTATATTATTCTTATCAATCCATGCTTTTGTTGACCTTAATATGGTATTTCTCTAAAACGAAGCAAAGTCCATTGTCTTCCTTGATAATAAAATGCACATGCTTATTGTTGAGCGTAATATGGTGTTTGTCTAGAATGTAACAGAGCTCATTGTCATTTCTTGCTGTTGTTGACCTTAATGGTGTTTGTCTAGAGTGTAACAAAGGACATCGCCGGGCTTTATGATTCATTTCATGCTGTTGTTGACCTGCCTTCAGTCAAAAGACATGAAGCGTGCCCCCCTAGAGTTGAATTTCAACTCATTATTCCATTATTGATTTCATTTTTTCAATCCAAACTGCATTTTTCAATTCAATATTAAGAATGTGATAGCCGTTGCAAATTCTCTGTCTGTGATTCCATGGCAACGCACGCCCTTTTTGAGCAAAACGCATGCAGGATGTTTTGAGAACAGACACACAAGGCGCCAAAGTGTGAAAGTGAACGTGCGTTGCCATGGAATCGTAAACAAAAAAAATAGTTTCGATTTGCAACGGCTATAACATTTTTAATATTGAATTGAAAAATGCATTTTTGGATTGAATAATGAAATCAATAATGGAATAGTGAATTGATTATTCAACTCTAGGGGGGCACGCTTCATGTCTTTTGACTGTAATAATAAAATGCACATGCTTATTGTTGAGCGTAATATGGTGTTTGTCTAGAATGTAACAAAGGACATCGCCCGGCTTTATTATTCATTTCATTGTTGACATTAATATGGTGTTTTGTGACATTATTTTTTTTATTCTTATAATTCATGCTTTTGTTTACCTTAATATGGTATTTGTCTAAAACGAAGCAAAGTCCATTGTCTGCCTTCATAATAAAATGCACATGCTTATTGTTGAACGTAATGGTGTTTGTCTAAAATGTAGCAGACTCCATTGTCATTTCATGCTGTTGTTGACCTTAATATAGTGTTTGTCTAGAATGTAACAAAGGACATCAGCCGGCTTTATGATTCATTTCATACTGTTTGTTGACATTAATATGGTGTTTGTCTAGAATGTAACAAAGGACGTCGCCCGGCTTTATGAATCATTTCATGCTGTCGTTGACATTAATATGGTGTTTGTCTTGAATGTAACAAAGGAACATCGCCCGGCTTTATGAATCATTTCATGCTGTTGTTGACATTAATATGGTGTTTCTCTAGAATGTAACAAACGACGTCGCCCGGCTTAATGAATCATTTCATGTTGTGGTTGACATTAATATGGTGCTTGTCTAGAATGTACAAAGGACATCGCCCGGCTTTATGATTAATTTCATGCTGTGGTTGACATTAATATGGTGTTTGTCTAGAATGTAACAAATGACATCGCCCGGCTTTATGATTCATTTCATGCTGTTGATGACATTAATATGGTGTTTGTCTAGAATGTAGCAAAGGACAACGCCCGGCTTTATGAATCATTTCAAGCTGTCGTTGGTGTTTGTCTAGAATGTAACAAAGGACATTGCCCGGCTTTATGATTCATTTCATTCGAGTGCTGTTGGCATTAATATGGTGTTTGTCTATAATGTAGCAAAGGGCATCGCCCGGCTTTATGATTCATTTCTTGTTGTTGACATTAATACGGTGTTTGTCTAGAATGTAGCAAAGGGCGTTGTCCGCCTCCCCCTGACTGTGGCCGGTGCGCTAATGGCGGGATTTGCATAGACAAGGAGGGAGGCTACATATGTAAGTGTCCTCCCGGCTACAGAGGAGAAAAGTGTGAGCAAGATATTGATTACTGTGTACCAAACAGTGCGAGGTGAGTGTTGTTTGTTTGTTTGATTGATTGTATGTTTTTATTTTCTTTCTCTGATTGTCTAAATAAAGCAAATGAGTCTTGAAAGCTTTAATACAAAGTAAATACACTTAGGCCTTTAGGCAACTGTTATAAAGGTAACAAATTAAATAAAAAACAATCAGGGGACAACGTACGACTCAAGTTTAGGGGTTGAGACAAGGAATTAACCTTATATGTATGCTAAAGTGCTTAATGAAATATCCCATGTGTGCTTCTGAGCGTTAGTCGTAGTAAGCGGATAAAGAGAAAAAAATATATCTGCCTCCGAGAGCGATTCGAACCCACGACCTCGGTTTAGTAGTGACCTACACGAAAGCAAGTGTTGCTTTGTTTTTGTGTCTTCTATGCATTCTGATTGGCTGACTAAACATAGATTCAAAACCCCAACCAAAAGCAACGTGTAGAAAGCTGCTTTTTCTTTCGACAGTCATCTGATCTCAAAATAAGCAAATAAATAATTTGTTTAAAGTGCCACTAAAGGCAGAAGTCAACTACATTTCATCAAAAAGATCCATTATCCAAGGGAACAGTAGCGAAACAAAAATGTGCTTTACGCGCGCCGTTAATATTTTATTGATTTTTGAATACATTCGATTGGCGTTTTTTTTTCGTTCAACTATGCGCGATGCATCTTGGGGGAGAAGTTCTTCAGAACAATGGTTCCTCTGACGCATGAAGAAGACATAGAAATACAACAAAGAAGGTCTTTGTTCTTCTTTCATTGTCTTCTTCGTGGTCTTTGTTCTACTTTCTATGTCTTCTTCATGCGTCACAGGAACCATTGTTCACCCCACAGGATGCAGAAACGCATAGGTGAACGAAAAAAATCGCCAATCGGAAATATTCAAAATCAATAAAATATTAACGGCGCGCGTAAAGCACATTTTTGTTTCGCTACTGTTCCCTTGGATAATGGATCTTTTTGATGAAATGTAGTTGACTTCTGCCTTTAGTGGCACTTTAAGTGACACTGTGTATTTAGGTCATCGTAAAAAAACGATAAAAAAGAATAATTTCAAACAAACTAGATTTTAAGCTGGCCAAGAGGCAAACCTATAACACCTGATTGGCATATTTACAACACTGAATGACGTCAGCGCTATTGGCTGTGCACAAAAAATTGTCAACGGCCATGCGAGAATCGAAAAGGACTTAAAGACCCTGGCAACTGGACCACCCTGTTACCTAATTTTATATGTTTGTTTAAGCAATAAAAGTACTTTCCGCGTGCTCTCTGGTTTCTTACAAACACGAGGGGGTTGTCGGGAGAACTGGATAAAAACTTGAGCCGGAGGCGAGTGTCTTTCAAGTTTTATCAGTTCGACTAACATTCTCCAAGTGTTTGAAAGAAACCAGATAGCGCGGGGAAGTACTTTTATTGCTTTTAGAAAATAACGTACACACGCGCGAAATCGTTGCGTGATAATCGTGTACAATACAATACAATACAATATTATTATTATTTCCAATATAAAACATAAAATACAGTAATCAGTCAACCCGCAAATAGCATAAAGCTAATCGGGGCGGGAAGCTGGAAAAAAAAAGTTTACAGATAATCTTATTACAATATTCCTCTCGTATTTTGTCTCTTTCGTGTTTCTCGGTTTTCTTACAAACACGCCTTTTAACCAATCAAAATGCGCACATTCACTATATAAAATAGGTGTTATTTTCTAATTGCCAATAATGGCACTTTTCTCTTCCACAGAGAGGAACATGTCAAGATGGTGTGACATCGTTTACGTGTAAATGTAACAAAGGCTTCACTGGCGCGTTGTGTGACAAGACCAGGTCACACTGCAGCCAGTGTAAACTTGGCACCCTGTGTGTCATGTTCGTCAAGGCTCCTATAAGGTCAGTTCTAGATGCCATATCGAGTACCTCTCTTTTACGTCTTACTGATCTGATGCGGAGCCCATTACCTCTGGGTTTGGCTACAGGCACAGGAGGAGATGATTTTTTTGGAGATCTTTTTGGAACGATTTTTCCAATGTTTTTTAAGCAGTGCACTATAATACAATGGACGCATTTCGACAGCTAATTAGTATGCGTGATATTCTTCATGGAGTAATGAGAGCAGTTGCATTAACCATAACAACTAATTCTTGCGGGAAATTCGAATTTAGAAAAAGTCTCATCTGCTCATGGGCTGGGACACCCAACATCAAAAATACAGGCTCCTGATGATGGGCTCCGGTCTGTATACGTGTGACGAGCACTTTGTCTCAGTAGAGACGTAGTTGCCTTTGTCTTTATTATCTTCGTTCTACATACACAAAACACACACAAAAAAGTAGTTCCTTTTGCCCCTATTATCTTCGTTCTACACACACGGTGTGCGCCATTGTGGGACTTTGAGTCCGTTAGCCACCCCTCATCACGTCAGTTAAATTTTTGTAAGTTTTTTTAAATTTCTTCTGTATTTCGGCGTGGTGAAAGCTACTAAATAATAAAAAATAAAACTAACACATACACAATTATTATATTTTGTTGAGGTGTAGGGTATTGTTGTGTTATCCAACCAGAGAGGAGCCTCAAGCAACTACGCACCGACCTCTTTGTCTTAGTTGTTTTTTCTCTTTACACTCGCAGATGTCTAGGCGAAGACTACCAAATAAGAATATTAGAGGAGGGCAGGTCTCTCACGGAGGAGAAGCTTCGAGCAATAGAAAAGAGATCGCCATATTGATCGACGGCTTGGTCGTGGACAGCAAAGGTTTGCAGTGTACAATTTACTCCACCATTGAATGATCAACGAATCTCACCTAGCGCAGGGTTCGAACGCGTACTGGAAAACCTGGAACGACCTGGATTTTCATTTCCCTCCTGGAAAGTCGTTGAAAGTCCTGGACCTGTAAGAAAATCCTGGAAAACTCCTGAAAAATATTTCAACTCAAATGTGGTTGAATCAATCAGTTTCGTGAATCTGATTTTGGGCTGCAAATTATGACATCCTCCATACAACATATCATGTTTTTGGGGGTAGGGGGCATTTCTTCCCAATAAAAACTTCTCGAAAAAAAAACTAAAGACTTCCTGGAAAACACTGGATTTTTGTCATCCAGAAAGCGTACAAACCCTGCAGCGGAATGTATAAAACAGAACCTCACTAAACGAACAATTTCTCGCACCTCAGCATTTACAGTTCAGTGTGTGAAACACAACCTCATAAGAAGCAACTTCTCGCGCTTTGGCTAAAATGCATAGTGCAATACATAAAACAGATCCTCTTTATAACCAACAACTTCTCGCACCTCAGCAGAACGTTACAGAACCTCGTGATAACGAAGCTCACGCTAGAGGCAACAACCCATAAAATTGTTCGGCAAAAAAATGTTGTAGCAGGGTATGTAAGTAAATCCTGCAACCCTCCTCGCGCTTTGCGGTTAAATGATCTTCCACTGTGCAGAACCTTGACACGTTTGCAAAGCTACAATTATAGCTTCCGCTGATGAAAACGGTGACCGGTGACCAAGAACAGTACGCAACAGTATTTTACCTGCTTGCGAGATATATATTAAGTTTAGGCCTACTCCGAGCTGCCTACTCCGGGTTCTAAGATCGCCGTAATATTGGGCATTCTTAGGGTATCTTGTGAGTGTTTTACTATATTTCATGTTGCCACCTTGAGCGATCTTAGGACTCAGAGTAGGCCTTGGCTGAAACCACGCGCGATCTTAAGGCGATCTTAGGTTTCTTGGGCAATCTTTGGCGATCTTGGGCGATCTTAGGACTCAGAGTAGGCCTAAGTTCACCATTGGCCGGTTAGTGCAGTGGTAGAGCGCCGGGCTTATGTGCGGGAGGTTGGGAGTTCAAACCCCGGGCGGACCAGCACTCAGGGTCTTTTCTGTATAATTGAGGAGAACGGCGCTGCCTTTGCTCTAATATCTGCAAATGGTTAGACCTTCGCGTCTTCTCGGATAAGGACGTTAAACCTTAGGTTCCACCTCTCACATACACTACACTAACCTGAAGCAGAGGGACGTTAAAGAACCACGGGGACGTCGGAAGTTGCCCATCCTCAATGCAGGGCTTACAACTTACTAACCCAGAACACTGACCAGGGCACCACGTGATTGGAGCCTCGCTCTGTGAGGATTTCCCGGCCTCGGGCAAATCATATAAATAAAAAAATAACATTTGAACTTATTTACTCCTTGCAGGTAAGGCTCGTCGCCGTCGTTCTCCTGCCGACTACTATGTAGAAATCCTCAAAAGCACTCCCTTGAGTGGCAAGGACCAGCGCACAATACTCTACTTGACCATCATGGAAGCGCAGTATAACTACCAACCCATGCTGGCATCATATGCATGCAAACTACTAGCCAAGTCCAAGAGGGAGTGCGTTGGGAGAAGGACTGTCAGGTAACTATTAAAACGCCGTATGGTTGCTATAGTAACAAAGATTGGAGGACAGAGCGGAAATTATATTTTGTGGTCTGTTTTATTGTGTTTTGCCTGCTAGCCGGTTCTCCAGGTGATTTTTTTCGGATATTTAATTATTGTTTTTTTTTGGCGCGCGGGATTCGGCTATATTGTATTTTGCAAAAATGTTCAAGATTTTTGTGCTTATCTAAGTATCAACTATCGTTGAGGCTTGGATATCTAAAGAGCATATCCTCCAATAATCATCCAAATACTACTTGAGTAGCGGCTATCATAGTAGGGGGTCCGGAGGTAGTCATGGCAACATAACTGCTACGTAAGCGAGCGTGCCATGACAATGACAGTTACCATATGAACGGCAGTAGGGCTCCTAGTAAGGGTAGGAATTTGTGGACCTTGATGTGTCATTCTCGGTCCAACAAAAAGTGGACAAAAAATTTAATTCATCTCTTGTAGGTCCTAGAAGCAATTGGAGAACAATGCCCAGGTACTGGCAAAGGAGGGAGAACAGGAGCCCAGTCGTCCGGCCTGGGTGGCGGTGCTACGGCTGGTGTGGCTATTGTGATTGTGGGGGTCCTGTGTATCTTGGCCTTGTTAGCGGTGTTCTACTACCGACGAAAGTACAAGAAAGCAAAGGTAGGTTATACAACACCACTACCAACTCGCGCGCTCTGATTGGTCGGCAGACCATGTGTGATAATAGTACACACGTACGATGGCAATAGCGTTTGTGCTATTGCATAAAACAAATTATAAAATAATTTAAATAGACGCGCGCTCTGATTGGTCGAGAGTCGTGTTTCCATTTCCCTGTGCAAACACAGTTGTGCCGTCGCCCATCGGCAAGCTTCGGGCCGGTAATTTGAAATAGCTTTTAGAAAAAAGTAACATGTTTTAGACAAATCATATATTAAGAAGTCAATATTACTTGGACATACATTTGATAAAGCACATTGAATTCACATAAAGCATGAGATTCGTGAAATAATATTGTTTTCGCTTCTTTACCTGGGAGCTGAGTTCGGCAAACAGTTCGACAGTCACAAGTCCAGCCTCGTTCTGCAGATCTTGAAAAAAAAAATGCTTCCAAAACTAATCCTGGAACCTCGTATAATGTTTGACAAGACCAGAAGGTACAAATAAGTGGATTCCTTCCTTCTCATAATAATAATCAACTAGCTGATGCCCGTGAAAAATTCACGGAGTGTAAGGGGGAAATTTACTCAAAGTGTTCTCTGTTTAAAAAAAAAAACGGGGGAAAGAATCAAAATGGCCTGGGGAGGGGTTCATGATTTCCCCCTTCCATAAACTGCTGGATTTACATTACTAATAACCTCCCATCAGCATGAGTACCCCGTCCCACCATGCCGAAATAAATGAAGTGAACCCAAAAGGATTTTTTTTTTTTGCACTGCTCTCCCTGCTTGGTTTGACAAAATCACGCGTGTGTCAGTCTCTCAAATCGGTCAAAGAACCCGTGAAAATCGAAAGCGCAATTTGACTTCGGAACTGTTTGTATGTTTATCATATCTCAGCGAGGGGAGAGAAGAAACAGGTCAAGTAAAAATGGTCTAAGGACTAATAATTTTTTTTTAGTTTATATTATTTATATTTTGTCGGCTTTATCCCTCGCTTAAAAATTGCTTGAATTAGAACTTAGCCCAAAGTGAATCTTTTCCAACAAAAACATGCCCACTGGAGGGATTTCCTCTTTCTCTTCGGGATTGTGTCCTTCGTTTTGCGATAGGGCCGTCAGGATTTATACTTAGAGAATATTATTCATGACTTTCACGGACTTTGTTTTGTAAATGTGTCATTTCGACTTAGCATGACTTAGCGCGTGCTCCGAGGGAAGCAATGTAGTATGTATGTTTGTTGAAACTTGAATGAAAATTTTTCTCAGCTCAAATCTTTCAAGTTAGAATTATCCCTGCACATTCCTGTATGTAATCTGTAAGAGAACCATTTAGGTTTGAATGTTAATGGTGCTTTCGGCTGCGCGAACCGAATTCTTTTTTAGTTTCTGTGGGAGAATTCAACATGGCGGCGATGGCGGCGATGGCGGCGATGGCGGCTTTGTCCCTCGCTTAAGAAATCGCTTGAATTAGAACTTAGCCCGAGGTGAATCTTTTCCAACAAAAACACGCTCATGGTCCAGATTTCCACCTTCCCTTCGGGTTTGCGAACTTCTTTTGGCGGCACAGCTTCAGGGCTGAGCGGAGCGAGTGTCGACACGATTTTCCTTACGGTATTAATATATAGATAATCAAGTTTATTTCTATTTACAAAATACAATAATCATTACCAGACCCACAGGTAGCAAAGCTAATCTAGACCCAGGTAGCGAAGCTAATTCTCGAGCAGGTGCAAACACTCGCCTGCGGATCGTGTTTCCACTGATCTGCTCTCGAATTTTCCCAACCACATCTCGGTTTGCATAAGCCAGTGCAGTCACGGAAACTGTGTTTTATTTGTTAAGTAATAGATGCGCAATAGACGTCAATGCTCAGGCAAAAGGTGCATAAGGAGACCCGATGAATGCATTCCCGAGATGTACTCTCCGCCATCTGGCTGCTGGAATGGACGATTCTAGCTATCTCTCTCTCGTGAGCGCGCTTAGCGTTGTTTTGGGATATGCGCTGCATGGTGGTAGATGTGGGACATTTGTCGAACAAACTGTTAAAAAAGCGCGCGCTGCATTCTGATAGTTGTGGGACATGGCTTGGCACATCTGAATAAAGAAATGCGCGTGCGCTTAGAAGGCAAAATCAGAACTAATGGGAGATCAGGAAGACATATTGACACTTTCAACGAGTTTGTACTAGTTTCCACCAATTCGGAAGGTCCTTGTCGATAAAAAGACGATTGCAGCAATAACATGCGCGCGTTGCATGACGTAAATGTTGAACATGCAGCAAGTAATGTAGTTGCGGTGCATGTCAAGGACATTTCTAAACTGAAGAGCTCGCGCGCGCTTGTAGCTTTAAATGATTCATTAAGTTTGCTGATTTTCGTATTTGTCTTTTATGATGTTGTTTTATCTATTATTTTATGCAACTTCCTTTCTCACTGTCTCCATTTCTTTCGCTATTGTATCTGTAAACGTCAATCGCCATGTAAACACGCGCACAAATCAACTCATAAACACACGCGTATTCTCTTCTAAAATGCTATTCTCGAACCCGGAGCTCCCCGGCTCGTCTCCTCGCGGGCGAGGCTCTGGTGACAGCCATTTAATTGATGCATGCGCGAGATTTGATACAGAGCCGTTGAGGGAATACCTTTCTGCACGTGCCCCAATGTCCAAAATCAGCCAATCAGCGAAGGCCCTCAATCGGTCGCCACCTGAGCCTCCACCACGAAGCCGTGGAGCTCTGGGTACGAGAATGCTAAAATGCCGAAAGGCTAACATTCACGCATGCGCTGTTATTTCTCACCGCTGACGTCTGTGTTTGCACACTCAAGCATTACCGAGAGGTCATGGTGTCATACACGTGTGACTCGCCTGCCCAGCGACCACGACTTGTAAGTAGCCATTGCATGCACACCTGCAACACTCACTAGATACGCTTTGCTGTGACAACTTCCTTTGAGTTTGGAGCAAGATCATATAGATGAGGCCAGTTAACTCAAAGGTGGCTTTGAATAGAGCCTCCTACGCAGCCGCTGGCGTGTCGCTCGTTTCACTTCTCCTCGTCAGCGTCATAACGTTACGAAAGTGAAATAGGAAAATACGATTCCTGAGCTCCTCCGAAGCATGTTACTGCTATTTTGTATTATGCTGAACTCTACTCCAACTAGGAAACCGCGGTTTGGCTTCCTCCAATCAACGAGTGAACAGCTCTTGGTGATTTCCCGCAGCTTTTTTGAACTAATAAGAGCAACTTTCTTCACCATAAAATGCAAACGAACTCATAGAAAAAGTCCATGAGCCTGTCTTAAAATGGCCAAAACGGAGTTTGACATTCGGAAATGCAAGTGGGAGTTCGCAGAATTATGAAAATGGCAGTAAAATACAATACAATACAATAAACTTTATTTCACGAGAGTTTCATAATAGCCATACAGGATAGTTTTCTTACTTCCTCCTAATTCTAAATACAGTATATATAATAAAAACAACGAAGGTAAGACTTCGATATTTAAAATCTACAAAAGACTAGTATGACAAACTACGCTAGGCTACTAAAAGACAAGCAAAAAAGAACAAACAGACTGACTGACAACAACATAACACATAACATAAAACATAATGTCATCAGTAAGGGATCTCGGGCTGTTGTGGCGTATGAGTGCGAGCTTCTATAAGGGTGTCTATGGTAGTGTCGTTCATTTTTCACCGACTTGTTCGATGTGGTTTGAATGACGCGGCTGCCATTGTTGTTGTCGTTGCTCTCCTTGTCAGATGGACGCCTTTATTTATGACCGAGGAAGGCTGTAGTTTCTATTGTGTTTGTTGTTATTGTTATTGTTTTCGTTGTTGTTGATGTTAAATAGACGGCTTTATTAAGACAGAGAAGTCTTTAGTTGCTGTTGTGCTTATTGTTGTTCTCGTTGTCATTGTTGTTCTTGTTAAATAGACGCCATTTTTAAATCGAGAAAGGCTGTAGTTGCCGTTGTCGTTGGTTAAATGGACGCTTTTATTTAACCGAGGAAAGCTACAGTTGCTGTTGTGTTGATTGTTGTTCTCGTTGTCGTTGTTGTTCTTGTTCTTGTTAAATAGACGCCTTTTTTAAGATCGAGACAGAGAAAGGCTATAATGTTGGTGTTGTGCTTGTTGTTGTTCTCGTTGTCATTGTTGTTCTTGTTAAATAGACGCCTTTTATTAAGATCGACAAAGGCTGTAGTTGCTGTGTTGTCGTTGTTGTTAAATAGACGCCTTTATTTAAGACGGAGGAAAGCTACATTTGCTATTGTGTTTATTGTCATTCTCGTTGTTGTTTTGTTAAATAGACGCCTTTTTTTAAGATCGAGAAACGCTGTAGTTGCTGTTGTCGTTGTTGTAAAATAGACGCCTTTATTTAAGACCGAGGAAGGAAGGCTACAGTTTCTGTTGTGTTTGTGTTTGCTGTTATTGTTTTTGTTGTTACTGTTGTTGTTAAATAGACGCCTCTATTTTAGTCTGTAGTTGCTGTTGTGTTTGTTGATGTTGTTTTCGTTGTTGTGCTATTCTTGTTGCTTCCGTTGTCGTTGTTGTTTTTATACTTTTTTGTTGATTTCCTTGCTATCGTTCTCGCATGCCCGCCACTGGCTACCCCAATCAAACATACAGCCCGTACAGCTTGAGTTGTTGTATAAAACCATTCAATAACATGGCTTCGCTTTTCTTAGAGCTCCAGCCTGGCGATGAGATTGAAAAAAAAAAGCCAACATGCGCGGATTCGTATTGATATGACTTGTTTTCACTTGCAGCCTGACGAGCGCCCGGTCATTTACAGTTCCCATGACAACCGCCTTGATTTCTCCAACCCTGTGTATGACAACCGCCCTGATGCAGACCCTAATGATTCTGTTGTCATGGAGCAGCTTGCGCGTGACAGACTAGCCAAGGAGGCCTAGTGGCCACAACCTCAACCCGACTAATGTAATCAGCGCAACGATATTACGGTAAGTAGAGGACAGCGGGATACCTGTGGTAAACTCTAGACAGACTAGCCAAGGAAGGCCTAGTGGCCACACACCTCAACCCAACTAATGTAATCAAGCGCAACGATATTACGGTAGGTAAGGAGAGCGGGACACCTGTGGTAAACTCTAGACAGACTAGCCAAGGAAGGCCTAGTGGCCAATAACCTCAACCCGACTAAATGTAATCAAGCGCAACGATATTACGGTAGGTAGAGGAGAGCGGGATACCTGTGGTAAACTCTGTAAATATCATTACGTAATATTTACATCCACGCAGAAGTCGATACGGCATTCATTCCCTTCATTTATTTTTGATAATATTCCACTTAAATAAGAGAAGGCAGTCAAATTCTTGGGTGTCCTCATAGACGAAAATCTCACCTGGAAGTACCATATAAATCGCATATGTAAAAGATCGCAAAGTCAGTTGGCATCCTGTTCAGATATCGTTTTTTTTGTATCACAATCTACTTAATTATCACCATACTATAGCATATTAGTATAATTGCTCAAGTGGTTATAAGAATTTCCGCGCGCTAATTGGTCGAGAGGTTCGTACAGGTGATTATAGCATTGAAAAGATTGGCGTGTGCGTTTTAAAACCTTATATCACTTGAGCAATTATACTAAAACAATTAGTCGCGTTAGGCTCCGTGATTATCGGCGAATAGTTCCCTCGACTTCGTCTCGGCGACTATTCGCCGATAATCCATCGCCTTCGGCGACTAATTAAGGAATGGTCCATGCTTAGCGTGCGTATATCCAGTTCTGGAAGCACGCGGATAGTTGAGAGAGCACGAAGGTAGCGTAAGAGTCGCACGAGGCGTTAGCCGAGTGCGACTCTAGCTAGCTGAGTGCTCTCTCAACTATCCAAGTGCTTCCAGAACTGGATATACGCACTGCTAAGTATGGACCATTGCTTTTATAACATAAACAACGAAGTTTCGCAAAATAAAGTTGGAAACAAACGCACGCAAACAACAATCCCCCTTAACTTGCAAGAAAATTTAAGCTTAAATCATGCTCAAACGGAATAAAATGCGGTTGGAATTATAGAACTGATATACACACGTACTGACAAATCTCTTCTCTCTTTTTAGCCGTTTTATTTACACTGTAAGTGGACTTTTCAAAAGCTAGTGGAAAATAATACATCGCTTTGTGAGGTGGAAAATAATAAGCTTACATCGCTTTGTTTTTCAACAACATCATTGCATTGAGCACTGAAATTTTACAAGGAAACCCTTTTCAAATTAAATGACAAAATCAAACTTGACTATTTCGTAGAAAATATAATGAAACATAGTCTTTTCTGATTCTCATATTTTATTAGGCAATCATGGCATTGCAGAGAAAATAATACGAAGAAAATCGATAGCAGCGAAGGAACCTTACTCGCCAAAAGAGAATTGCAAACTACTAAATTTGAAGTAGCTCATTTCAGGGTTAAAAAACATTAATCCCAAACATTAATTTGGATCAATTGATTTGCTTACCTGCTAACTTGTTCCTTTCACGAATTTTTCACATGACAGTTTTGTGGCTGCAGAAGTAGAAATTCTTCCGGACTTGAATAAAACAGCACTCAAAACAGAGCCCTCAAAAAACTCGCACGAAAAGGAGCAAATTTTGCAAAAATAAACCTATTTATCAGTCATCGGATTTCCGAACTACATAATCCATCTGAAACAGGTTCCTTTTCACTTGCTTTCAATTTCCAGAGCTTGTATTAGATCCAGGGTGTTGTTTTTGACAGCTTTTGTGACATTGGCGAGCTCAATCTTGCCTCCCGTTTCGCTTGACTCCGAGTGTGACGTACTTTCTATGGGAAATCTCTATGGTATATCCATTTCTTTCACATAGAAAATCAGCCAATCAGAGCGCGCGTTATATCGTGTCTATGTTATAATTGTTAAATATAGCCCTATTTATTCTACTGCACAACAGCATGGTCTTCATTTATGCCTCCAATCTGAGTAAATTGTTTTACTTCAAAAGAAAAATTATGGTCTGCTCCTTTATTCCCACAACTAAATATATTAGATTTTACAAATAAATCATTTCGATGTTACTACTAATTGATGTTTTCTTATTACCACCAACTTTTGCCCCCAGTCTTTTCAAATTGTTTGTAACTACTCGTCAGCTCCATGATTATTACACTAGAAATTCCGATCGTTACCGTTCCCACGCTTGTCGCACAAACATTCAAAAATTCACTATTCTTTTTCAAGGCCCAAACATCTGGAACTCCCTACCTTTATCTGTCGTATCATCTATTAGAGGGGGCTCCTCGCACAAGCCTGGTGTCTTTTGTGGCCATCTCGCCTCTATTTTTGGGTACTGTGTTTTTGGTATGTGTAAATTAATGGCAAATAAATTGAATTGGATTGATTTGAAAAGTGCGTGCGAACCAGTCCCAATTGAGTGTAGGTTTTGGTCGAGGGTCGAGTGTCGAGGGTAAAATGTCGAGGGTCCAATTTTTTTCTGCAAATAAATGAAATAATTTTTCCCGTGATACATGTTGAAATATTTTTTAAATAATGCAAATTTTGGTTTTCCTGACTGATACGTGGATAGACTCCGACACAGTTGTGCTGAGAATTGTCCCACCTTTTTCGACCTTCGTGGAGCGGGATAAAACAAAAGGTTTTCCGAAAACTCCAGGCGTAAATTTCGGGCAATCTTTTTCAAAATCAAATTCCCTAAAACTGTAGATTTGTTGTGCTTTTTCGCCAGGAGAGAAACCGAGCGTGTACCGAGCGTGTAAGCACGCGGATCTTGCTCAAACAGGAGAACACAAATGAGAACAATAAACATCTTTTGGTCTGAGATAATATCAAACCAAAGGAAGTCCACTCTACGTTCATCGAACTGGTGGTTTTCGAAGATTTTGAACACGGCGTTCTTCAACTGGCAATGAACTGGAGTGTTGGTAGTCCGCTGCCAGCGCAGAAGCAATCGCCGACGTGATTTTGTACCCAGCACTTACTAGTTTTGCTTCCAATGCTACTCATTATACTACAGCTAACTTTAGGAGACTCAGGGATAGGTAGCACAATAAAACGAAGCGAAATGAAGTTAGGTCGAATATCATTTGCGATCTTTCACGAAGCACTCTAGTGAAGTGAGCGCTAGAAATAGGTTGTGAAAAATGCCGCGGAATCTTGGTTTTCCCGAAGATTGAATAAAGCAAAACATTAATATGTTTTCTTGCCCAAATACTCAGACTCGGCAAGTTTTGCTTCGAATTTTGCTGTTTAGCTTTAGAGATTTCCACGGTTAAACAGGAGATTTTGTTTCCCTTCACGTGCAGACAAATGTCTGCGATAAGAAAACTTGTAGCGGCAAGTCTGAAGAAGCATCGCAAGAACGCTTTCACCAACATGCGGGCATGTGAGCGAATAAGCGGGAAAACCGAGAATTTGCATTTAAAAAAGAAATAGACCCTGAGAAAAAGAGAAAAAATGGACCCTCGACATTTTACCCTCGACCCTCGACATTTTACCCTCGACCCTCGACGTCTTACCCTCGACCCTCGACCAAAACCTACACTCGTCCCAATTAGGTTTTTAGCGGCAAACGCGCACGCTATCACGAGATTTCCGCCGACGACGTGGACTCGCTTGACGGTGTGCGCGCCGTTTCTTTCATCTACAGACTTCTCCTCAATCAACGTTGTCCCACAATATGTAGCGGCTGTCATTTCCCAAAACGATGGATTGTTGTCTCGTTGATAAGCAGTACGTGACGTCACTAGCCGACGCGCAAACAACGCAGCCTGGAACGAGGCTGCGCGAGCTTTGATTTCAGTTCCATACGTTTATTGCGTGCTCCAGCTTGATTGCATCATCATCTAAATCTCGCATTTTTAAATATCACATTACAGGTACGAGAGAATGAGCTCTACCGACCCCCTGGGCAGGAAAATCAGAACCGGGATCCCAATCACCGTCAGGAACCCATGTTATGCCGGAGCGTCCGGATCGTCAATAAGTGCGAGGCCGAAATTGAATAACGTGTCAGACGAGAAACCTACCAAGCGTTTGAATACCGTGGACCTTAAATCAGGCAAAGAGTTCTCAGAAGATTCTGAGAGCAACGATGACCATTACGAGACGGTTGATGACATAAAGAAGGCGTAAATGTGGATGTGGCAGTTGATGAGGATGTTGCAGAGATTAAAGCAAGTATAAAAGCGCAAGAAAACCCCGTGGGTTGCAATCCACTATATGATAACAAGGCTGCTTCAAAAGCACCGCGATATGAGGAGGTGCCGCAACCAAGCAGGCGCCACAAGGGACGTAATAGTCCAGTGCTAAGGAGGAGGATCCTAAATCACAATATGAGAACAGCCCTCTGAACAATGCGCCCCGTTATGAAGAAGTACCCCCTTTAACAGAGGTCATCTTCATATGAAAATGTTCCTCCCTCGAAGCATGACAAAACGGAACAAAAACTCACTCGATCTAAGGGCTCGGTACCCGATAGCGAAAAGAAGGACAATGTTGTATACGAGAATTACGACCAAGCACCCGACAATCCGACCAACGAAATCGAGAGCCCGGATGTGTTTGATGAGGAACCGAAGTGACGTCACGGATGGACGAGCCTCTTTACGAGGTGATTCCTCCAGTAGGCCTTGTAGGGGGCGAAAACGTTCGGAGGCGAGGCATATTACGGAGTTTATCTTCAGAGAAAGCGAAGGGGTATGAGGAATTAGAACCAGATTCGAACGCATAATAAGGATATATTTTTGCAAATTAATATACCTTTTAGATCGCAAGCATCACGAGAAAGGGAAGAACTTACTCTCACCTCAAATTTCTGAACACCAAACTAATTGTTTGGCTTCCGTCCGTCACACCTTTTAAGATAGGCAAATGGATTTTTTCTAAGTTTCGTTTGCATTTTATTGGAAAATTTTGCTTTGAAGCCGAAATTTGTTTTTAAATTAAAAAAAACTCGTAGAATTATGAAAGTTGCCGTGTAACAGTAAGTAACACACGCAGGGCGCAAAGGCGCGTGGCCACCAAATATAAAGCTCAGACGACAGGATTTGGTAATATTCCGCGAAAGAAAAGCCTGTTTTTAACCGTCGATCGATCATCGATGACGCGTAGGTGTACAACAAATGTGATTATCTTCATTTTTAATTAATTTTAACGACCATACCGAAGAGTTTCAAGTTGTTCTTGTCGCCATCCAGTTCAGCTTGGTGAATAATCTGGGACGCTGCATTCCCCCTAGAACACCTTTTCAAACTCATTAATAATTTATGAAGCTGAAACAAAGAAAATCATAAGCGCGAAGGGACGAGCGGAAATGACCAAAAATGAATGTCTAACTTCGCCATATTTAAATATATAAGCTCAAGATTCCGTATACAAAGAGTTTCTATGACCAAAAGAATAATTCCAAATTTTCAAGAAATTTGAAGAATATGAATTTTAGATATGATTGAACAAAGTTTGCAGATTCCTGATCAAAGTACCAATTCTCCCATAAAATGGCACAGAAACCAAAATTTAAAGCCTAATATCTCAAAGACGGATCCATATCAAAAAGTCATTTTTGATATTTTGTTTCTAATAAGACAAGGAGTCTGTATGCAAAAAATCAAGCTTTTCTGAGTTAACCTGACCTTATTATTTGAAATTTAGTGATCTAAACAGGTCATTTCCGCTCTGTCGCGCGAAGGAGGTTTGGATACGCGGTCTTACTGCGGTTTTCGTAATTCTGCGAACTCTCGCTATTGATTTCCAACCGTAAAACCGCCTTCTGGCTTCCGTCAATCAACTCCCGAGTCTTTTCGTTGTTACTCTTTGTGTTTTTTGATTGGCCCAGCGCGTAAGCAGTGCTAAAATGGCTTCCTGTCGCGACAGCAACGTTACGTGCTGGCCATCAAGAGACACAAAGAGAAACGACGAAAAGACTCGGGAGTTTGATTGACGGAAGCCAGAAGGCGGTTTGACGGTTGGAAATCGTTAGCGAGAGTTCGCAGAATTATGAAAACCGCAGTAATTGCATATATTTTTGTGATTTTATTCCTTCCTTTCCTTGACATTAACTCATTCGTTTGAGAATAAACTCGGTTTTGCGTCTCGTTTTTCCTCACTTCTCAGTGTTTTGAAATTCTGAGATTCTGTCCCGTGTTTGATATATTACATAAAATAGCCTGAAACACCGTCCAAATTCTGCTAGCAGGCTATTTATTTTGTACATACACAGTGGCATACGTTCGGCGGCCGTGTATGAGAAATATGGCAAATTTTACAATTTTATCCTCCCAAATTAATCACCACGTGATCTGAATTCCGTGGCGACAATAGGTAACCACCCTTAACAGATTAACAGTGCGTCTACACTAGGATTTAAAACATGATGAAACTAATACTGAAACATATTGACAATTCTTGACCAGTGTGGACGCACTATAACTCTTAGACATTTTTTTCAGGTATGTGTGCAAAACAAAAGAGAATCAGTCATTGTTTTTCGAAATAGCTGTTCCAAGTGTTCCCTTGTGACAGATCCTGAAGTGAAGCTTTTGCGAAGGCTAACCTAAGAAATGGTCTATTGTTTTTTTGTGTATCACAGACATATAGGATTTGACTGGATACCAATTTTCCCAGAGGAGAGCTAACATCTCTTGAAAATTACAGAACTTGGAACTCAACGGAGGTATCTATTTTAATCAACGACGAACGTACATCGGGATTTTATTTGTGTGTAATACTGCATGTTTTTGAAGTTTAAACTTGTTTTATCTATCATACCAGAAAAGAAGCCGACACGTGGCGACGAAAGATTTTAACAACTAAAGGTTTTAAAAGTCATGAATATTGAAGGGGTTTGCGCGCGTCTTCTAAGGTTTTCCTTATTTTTCTAGACATAAAATGATTCGTTTGAGAAGTATTTAGAAAATGACACCTATGTTGTATTGTGAATGTGCGCATCCTGATTGGTTAAAAGGCGTGTTTTGTAAGAGACCTGAGAAACACGATTGTCACGCAACGCTGTCGCGCGTGTGTATGTTATTTTCTAAAAGCAATAAAAATACTTTCTGCGTGCTCTCTGGTTTCTTACAAACACTCGGGAAATGTTGGTCGAACTGATAAAACTTGAAAGACACGAGCCGGCTCCCAACATCGCCCTCGTGTTTGTAAGAAAGCAGAGAGCACGCGGAAAGTACTTTTATTGCTTAAATCAAACACTCCACAGTTTTCTTTCATCAGGATTTCAAAATACCTCGAAGTCGATTAAGCAATTCGGATTCGCCTCGGTTATTCAAACCACTTCTCAGTGTTAGGAAATCCTGATGATACACGATACAAATTACAAATTACCTCCACCTATATTGAATTACAATTTTTCGTTTTATCGTCAACCTTCCTTGCTTCCATTTGAATATAGCGTAATTCAATATAGGTGGAGATAATTTGTAATACGTTATTCTCCCCGTTTATAAGTCAACATTCATTGTTTACACTTTCAACAGAATAACTAGAAACCTATTCAATTGCTAGTCTATCAAACGCATTTCAGAAGGATTTGAAAGTATTTGACATTTGAAGTGTCACGAGGAGCATCAGGCATAGTCAAAAAGGTTTACGGTGCTCACATGCTGTTGCAACCTAATTCACACCATGTGATGCTTTTATTTTGGATAATACAACTGTACAATTTCTCAGAGACGACCGAGCCCATTTAACAAATGTCCTCTGATTTACCGTGGTATGTCCTCTTATATACCACGGAATGACGTAAGAAAGTGGTCAAAATGTTGTGGACTCACGAGGCGCAGCCGAGTGGGTCCGCAGTACATTTTGACCACTTTATTACGTAATTCCGTCGTATATAAGAGGACATACCACGGAAAAACAGAGGACATTTGTTTTAATACCACAACAAAAAGGCAAAATAAATACAAAAACAGCGCGCGCGCTCGGCCAAACGGTGTTTTCGTTGGTTCTTTTTAGCGCGCGCGCTGGTGATGGCGCGTTCCGTGTGTGGTATAAGCAAGTATGCACAAAACTAACAACAGTAGCCTTCCAAATGACTCGGCAGGTGGTATGAATTGGGTGGCAACAAGATGTAAACACCAAGAACCGGCTTCGTCTGTTGTCGGATATTTTGGAAAAGGAATATTTGTTGCCAACTTTTAAGCACTATGATCATTTTATTAGCAATTTTATTTTTCTAATGTACTAGCGACTTGAACCGGGACATGCCTAACAGTCAGAGGGTATTTAATTTTTTGTAGGTCTGAACGCAGACGTCCGATCTTTAGAATAGATATTTGTATACTCTTCTCTGGCGAACGTCCAAACATCGAGAGAAAGTCCTAGTCCTACATTATAGTTTGTGTGGCGATTTTCTCTCCTGAATTAGGACTCTCTCTCGATTTACGGACGTTCGCCAAGGAAGGAATTTAAGCAGTATATTTTTATGCCGATCGTTTTAAAGATATTTTTGAATTATTGCTACATTTTGCATCCTTTTGATGTAAAACAATTAAGCAAAAACCAAACAATGTTTTAATAGCACTACTAACCCTTTATTTTATGGGATTTTTTAAAGTTGGCATTCAAAATGCACAACGTGAATGCAATGAGCATTGTCTACTCTCCATTGTAAGTAATATATTTTAACATTTTATAATGATATTGCTAGTTTAAGCATTTCTAAGATGCATTTTCATGTTTCCATCTATTTGTACAGCTATACTTACCTATCTTGTACAGCCACCCTCACCTATCTGTATCATAATTCAAATCATATATGTAAAGTACTTTAGTCCCAAATTTAGTCCTGGAAAATATTATGCGCTCTCCAAGAGCAAAAACACCAATGATCAGGGGCCTATTACCTAGGGGCGTTCATCTAGGGGTAGCAAGGTGAACAGAATTGGAAAATGAAGCAGATCTGAACGTATTTTTTGGACAATAGATTAGCCGCTTCAATAAACTTCTCTAGACACGCATACGCTACCTGCATTCTGATTGGCTGAACAAATGTGTGGTGTATGCTTTGCGTGAAAGTTTGATACTAAAAATATCTTGATATGGGCCTCATTCCAAAACGCTGTGCCCTGTGGTGATAGCATTGGAGATGGACGCTCCACGCAACACGCTCCTTCAGCTATAATGTTCGTTATTTGGTGGTTGATCTTGTATTCACAATCCATAATAAAAATTGTCAACCTACTTTTGAAGGAATGTTGTTTCTTATAATTGTCAGTTACCATAAGCCAACTTGGACCATGTTAAATGTTTTTTATGGCGTTTATTTAACTACATTCGAAAGTATACAGTTTAAATGTGTATGTAATCATCAAATTTGTTTATAATCATCATCATAGTCATCATCATAGCCTAACAAGCAATGTCGGTAAGTTTTATCAGCAAAACTGCCGACATTAAAAAAAACAACACTTTTGATCAAAACTTTGAAAACTGTTCATTCTAAGGGACCGTTCATTATTAACATTATGGAGGGGGGGGGGGGGGGGGGGGGGGGGGGGGGGGGGGGGGGGGGGGGGGGGGGGGGGGGGGGGGGGGGGGGGGGGGGGGGGGTGGGGGGTGGTGGGGGGGGGGGGTGGGTGGTAAGCATAAGGTAATAGGTCCAAAAAGGCCCATCCCCCAGACTATAAGTAGAAAAGGACCGTCCCCCTCACCATATCTGTCTAAAACATTGACCCACCCCTCATATTCCCATCTTCCTGTTACCTAAAAGAAACGGCATGGGGTCGTCTAGGAGTACCTTTATGAATAGAAAAAAAACTTCTTGACTACATAAGCAAAACAACAAGAGCAAACACTTTTTTTTTTTACTGTTTTATTAAAGCGCTTGTTTGATACATTGCCATTATTTACTGATCTGGGCAATAAACTTAATATTAAACTGACAGAGAACTTTCTCTTGTTAAAAGTTATAAAAATGTACATCCCCCCCCTCTTGAGAGACCAAAAATTGCCGCATCCCCCCTCAAAAACGGTTGAGAATACATCAATCCCCCCCATTTCTCACCAGCCCCCCCCCCCCCCCCCCCCCCCCCCCCATAATGTTAATAATGAACGGTCCCTAGCAAGATTTTAAAAATCATCCAGTCTGCTTTGTTTAATAAACCATCAAGCCTAACATATAATTTAGCCACTGGCTAAAAGCGGAGCTCCCGGTTAAATATTTTTATAGGGTGCGTTTATCTTGTTGTGCCGTTGCTAGGAAAAAAATTATAAGTAGTAGTAGTAACTGGGGGTTTCTGGCGCATTTTGAAAATCACGTGACTAAATTAGGGAATTCCCCAATTTTTTAACCACGCCTATCAATCAAATTTATTTAACCACGCCTGTCAATCAAATTTATTTAACCACGCCTGTCAATCAAATTTATTTAACCTCACCTGTCAATCAAATTTATTTACCACACCTGTCAATCAAATTTATTTAACCACACCTGTCAATCAAATTTTTTTAACCACACCTGTCAATCAAACTTTAAAATCCAAAATGGTTAACAATCTTTAAAATCCGTTGTATATTAAAACCTATAACTTCCAAGGTTGTGTTCGTGACGGTTTTTGATTTGTTTCCCACGCGTGAGAATTTTTTAACCAATCATAAACGGAAGCGGCTTTCCTTTGATTAGTTTATACATAGCATCGGATACAACCATGACGTCACCATTAGGGTATTCCCCTTGTAAACATAGATATGGGCAAGCCTGGGCATGTATAAGGGGAATACCCTAATATATTTTTTTCTACATATATAAAAAGGACTTAAGGCTAAAATTATTTAATATAATATAAAGAAATGACAGATAAAATAAAAAACCTAGAGATTATTCCTTTGTTGGAAATAATCACAAAAACCGACATGTTATTAAAGCAGTTAATCTAGAATCTGGTGCGGAAACATATTATCATAGCATGTATGCCTGCAGTAAGTATCTTGGAGTAAACTGTGGTATAATTAAAATGTGCTCAGAAAATAAAAACCATGTTAAAAGCGGGATATCTAAGATTGATGGACAAAGATATAAATTCGAATATCTTTATGTAATTCCTATGGATATTGAAGTTTTAAAATTTCAAGGATGTAAGAAAAAGAAGGATGATAGTCAGAAATAATTTTACTTTTGACTACCATAATAATGAAGTTAATAACAAAATATATACTGTGGTGTATACTATAATATATATATATATAATTTCTCTTTTATCGGAACATAAACCAAGCTATTCCAGCACTGGCTACAGTCGTTATATACATAAGATTTTTCTCATATGATGATATGGATGGTTTAATTTTTACCTTGTTAATAGGTTTCTCAACTGTTTTAACCAAAGGCTTCTCATTTTCAATATTATGGTGTGGAAGTTTTATCTTAGGAGGTGTAAAATTATGTTTTATTCCCGCTTGTTTCGTTTCTTGATTTATTATTAACACCAAAACCCATATCACTAGTTGCTTTTAATAGTTTGTTATTATATCCTATTACACTTTCTGTGTTTATAATTAGATTACTAGGTAGTAACCAAACCCTAGAGCTATTGCAAGGTCAAGCCTTAGTTTAGCTTCTTGTACTGCTAATTGATACCTTTGTACTGATTCAACAATATTGTTTTCAATAACAGAGCTCTCGAAAAGAGTCAAAAATTCCTGTTGCGTTTCCTGTGCAGAGCCACTATTTCCAACAATACTAATTCGAGTACTAACTTGAGCGCCTAAAACACAATATACAAAGGCTTCTATAGACCTGTTTAATCGGCCAAGTCCTGCTTTTGTAACACCATGAGTTTGTACAGGACAAAACCAAGAATATTGCTTTTCCACCATGAGTATCATTTCTGATAAAACTAACTAGCTTACCATTATTTTTAGTACCTCCCTCATCAGAAAATAGATTTAATTTATCAGACCATGTGTCCGCCTCTTTGTCATACCACGAATAACGTGTACATTACGATAACCTTCCCCAGGGTAGTCTAAAATATATCACCCAAGCCATGGTTACGCCCACCTGTATATCTAAAATCGGGATTACTAGGTAAACCAATTCATGACATAGTCTTTGGAAAACCACTTTGTTGTATGTGTTATTTGTTTGATCAAATACCGTATCATCAGGTAATGAGCATCCCAACTCATACAAAATCCTACGTATGGTAAAGTAAACATGAAATTTTATAAATCCATATACTACAGGTGGGTAAGATTTTGCTTCATGTAAGCTTATACCACGCCACTGGTTGCACACCAAACAGCAAAATTCAACTGTTGTGGCCAGTAATTGTAATCAGGGCTTTGCAACCATCTTCTTGACTGTTTACTAGAATTGAATGTTATAGTAGTCTCTTTGAATATATCCCGCGTATCAGCTGTGAATTTTTGCTTTTGTGATATACAGATATCAAGATTTGTTAACAATGTGGAGACGTCTGACGCTGCTAATTCAAAAATCTATAGCAGGTATTGGATATAATTTATTTGTTAATTTCAAACTATCAGGAAACGATTTTTTAATACCAAGGTCTACATTTAATCTTATCTTCCAGTCACTTGGTATATCAGACATCCATGTTTGTCCTGTTAGATCATCATAACTCATAACTGTTAGTCTATTATATTTCCAGTAGATATATCCACCATAACTATCAGAAACAAAATGAAACTTTGTTAAATCAGCTCTAGGGTATTTCTTTTTGAATTCGTCTAGTACATATATATAATATACGTATCAGTAGTTTATATCTTTTTCCTTTGTATATCGGATTTCATATATACATCCGTTATATGGTGTTCGGTCAATGATATTTTTAGCGCACGTTCTTTGAAATTTCTTCTAGCATCTCTTTTCGAATCTGTGTGCGGAGGTCTGATATATTGGGTCCTTTTTTTTCATCATTAATGTATTTCACTCTAATATCCTTTTTCATACTATGGTATTTTGTTGCCTCGTTTATGATTAGTGTAAACTCTTCATCAGATATTTTATTATCAGAGAAAGCTTTTGAAATGATCCCTTCCAGTGTGTTTCCTTTTGCCCTAGCTAGTTGTGATGTTTTTTCATGCTTAGATATCTTTTTCGATAATTTTACGCCAGCTGTTGTAGAAATAACTCCGAACAAAGCGCCAATTCCGCCTATTGGACCTCCAACAACAGCTCCAAAGCCTGTGAGTGACAGAGCCAAAGCAGTTCCTGATAGAATGATAGATGTTCCACCTGTTGACCAAACAACTAATTTTCTCATCTAGTGTACTTTTTCTGTACAGTCTCATAATGCTTAATTTCATTTTCAAGGTTTTGCAATACCTCACATGATTTTTGGAGTCTGAAGTTATCTCCATTCTCTGCGGGTAATTGTGGATAAAGTTCGTTGTATTCCATATAATATATTAAAAGTGTGTTACTTTTAAATTGATTATAATCAGTTCATTTTTAAAATCAGGCTTTCGACCTTTGATATCAAATAGTTTTATTGTAAAATAATTTAACACAGTGTTGACAGAAACAGGAATGCTAGCATAGTCTTTGGATGGTATAATTGCTAATAGTGTACTTATTGTTAGTGTTAAATCTGTTCCCTGGTTATTTGTATTTGTGTACGATTTATGTCTATCTAGAATATCACAGAATAACATAAGGGGTTTATCAGGTATCCATCTTATTGGGTATAACTTACCTGGTAATATTTTTTCAGGAACACCTATTTTTTTGCTAGTTGATCAGATAACAAGATATTAACAGTCTTATTTGAAATAAAATTCTTTCCATGACTATCTATAATAATTCCGAATTTATTACCTTTCAATCCATGTACAAATGCTTGCTGTAATGTTAACAGGGTGTAATCACCTGCTGGGATGGTTTGTAGTGTTTCCTTCTCATTATTCTCTAATTTCTTGTAAACATATTGATCTTCACTAAATCGTACCCAAGCTGTGGGACCATAATAGCTCAAAAGTTGTATATCCTTCACGCTTGATAAAGGAGGATCAAGATATACCCTAGTCTCTGGTGATCTCATCGCTATTGTTAAGATTGTTGTCATATAATACATATTATCGTTTACCTTTTATACGGTTTACCATATATGCTACGATGCCAAGAATAAGAACCCAACTATTTTTAGCTAGGAAACCAACCACTTCCCCAGCTGATTTGAATATAAAACTCGCTATAGCACCAATCATACCAGGGAGTAGTTCTCCAAGCTTCTTACCGATAGCTTTCAAACCGTTACCAACACCCTTGACTACAGTTGATAGCCCTTTTGATAGGTTAGAGATGATTACACCGATCGTCGTTCCCACTGCTAAAACCACAGCTGTCACAGTAAATCCATACCTTTTGAATATCCGTTTAACTCTATCTTTGAGAGACATCCCTTCTTCATAAGCCTCACGTTGGTTATCCAAATCTGATATTTGATCGTCTAATTTTTCATTTCCTGACGTGTTTCTTTCATTTTTACATTAGTTTCAGTTATTTTATCATCTATTTCACTTTTATTACCAACACTGTCTAATTCAATTTGGTCCTCTAATTTAGTTTTTTCATCTTCTAAATTTTGTAATGCATGTACAGCTTCTTCATGTTGCTTGTTTAAACTATCTTGTTCAACATCAATTTTATCAATTATTTCATTATATGTCAGACCTAAAGCAACCTTAGATCTCCTTTTATGCTTCCATTTATTTCACCTTTTTTATTAAAGAGGTTTAATGGATTTTTACCAGATTTTTTAAGAGTTAGAGCTACCTTACCGTCTTTATTAATATCATATTCAAGGAGTTCACGGTTGGCATGTGGAAATTCTGCTTCTATTTTACCCCAAGCCTCGACTTGACTCTTCGTATCTCCTAATGCTTCTACTATTGTTTTAGGAACTCTTGAACTAACTGTACCCTTCTTAGTAAACAGATTATGCCATTCCGTCCCATATTTTGATTGTACTTGTAAGTCATTTCCATTTATCTCATATAGAATCCACCTAACCGTGCATCTGGAAATTTAGTCTCTTTAAAGATCCTAACATCATCAGAAGTTAATACGAATTTACTTTCATCACCTTTCAACCTTCTTAATCGATTTGTTAATTCATCAGCTTCACGCATCCAATCTACTTCTGTTTCTGTATAATAATCATCACCTCCATAATCAGGTAATAAAGGATCAGTATCCGTATAGTCTATATCTATACCAGCCATATTATATGATTTATATTATAGGTATATTTTTATATCCTGTGAAAATATTTTTTATGATTCCCTAGTGTTGTTCTTGTTTTGAATTTTCGTTTACAGAACTTGCATCTAATACGGACATCACGCATGTAGTCGTTTATCTCCTTGATAAGTAAATCATAATCGTTGGAAACTATACACTTATAACCATTCTCCTCATATTGTTCTAATAGGTCTGTCTGCTCATCAGATATATGGCCATTACCCTGTGGAGTCTTAAATTCGATGCATAGACCAGAGTAATGTTTGTGACAATTTTGTATTATAAGATCAGGCTGTCCTTTCATATATCCCTTTCGATAGGATGCTATGCGTTTGGCTGACGTATCTTGATTCTCTCCTAGTCCTGCTGTTATAATAGCGGTTGTAAAAAAT
This sequence comes from Scolanthus callimorphus, assembly GCA_033964015.1. Taxonomy (NCBI): domain Eukaryota; kingdom Metazoa; phylum Cnidaria; class Anthozoa; order Actiniaria; family Edwardsiidae; genus Scolanthus; species Scolanthus callimorphus. The sequence continues at coordinate 42,255 of JAWWUD010000267.1, forward strand.
CGTTTGATAAACCCAACAACTTTGGTATGCAGGTCGTATTCATCTTCTATTTTGAATGTTAGCGTCTTAGGGTTGTTAAACCTCCTGTAGTAATCCATACTTTCTGATAGATGGGAGTACCTCAGAGAATACCCAATCTTGGAAAACTTTAGCAGATTCTAGTTTTGAACCAAATATCAGAGAGTATAGACCTTGGTTCTTGAATAAAAACCGTTTCTGGTTGGATATTCTTTAGGGGGTGGCCAAAATGGACACCCCTAAAGGAAACCCTATATTTTTCATCTACATGTGTTCGTATTGCTTTTTCTGTTTCCTTATAGCCAAGAGCTGATGCAATATCTTTCCCTTTGAAGTAGATATTTTGCTTGCTATCAATATATGAACCAATAGCTAGATTTAGGTGTTTATTTTCATAAATCTTTTCAGTTAGTGTCATTATTATATATTGAATATATAGTAATGTATCCTTAAGCCTTTTTTCATATCTGGATGTAAATTCTTTAGACCCCGCTGAAACGCCGGGTATTCCTAATTGTCTTATCCTCTTCATCAACATGTTTTCTAATCATATCTTTTAGGGGTCCTCGTTTTAGGGATCCCTTAATGATCTCACTTACAAAAATTTAGAAGCCACATAGCCGACAGCTAGCATACCACCACCAACATAAGCCAATTCATATTTTTTCTGAGTATTTGATGGTTTGTAATAATCACTAAATTGTGGTATTTGTAAATGGATCTTTTGATTATGAGCTTCGTTATACAATTTTAGTGCCTCATCTGTACCTCTCATGTTATGACTTGCGATTTGTTTATTCTTGTACCTTTCTGTTTGCCAATCTATGAGTTTCTGTCTATTTTCTTCAAATATATTATAATCATGTTGATACTTTTCAACCGCTTTATCATGTCTAATACGTTCTTCATCTGTGTTGTTACCACTCAAATATCTAGCCAAATAGTTACCTCCAATGAATGAACTAGCGTTTAAAACAGCTCCCCCTATCATAAGTGCTATTGTCGCCATTTATATTATAATATATATATTATACTTTTATACCGATTGTGGCAGAATCTTCTGAGCCTCTAGATAATCCTTGAGATACATACTAGCACCAAGAACCAGCACCCATTTACCATAGTTTGTGATATTTGAAGATGGATCTCCAATAAATTGCTCTTTCAAAGTTTTTCGACCGACCCAGCCGACACCTGCACACAATCCTACAAGCACAGCACTATCCATAAATTTTTCAATACTTTGTTTTCAGTTGACATATAATAATATCTATACATATCGTTTTATATCATTTTTTATTATTCCATACCTATTTTCAGTACCGGAATTCTAGATGGTTTTTCATCTACATGAGGGGGTGCTTTCAATTCGATTTTATTCTTTTCATTATCCTTACCCTGCTTTCTCCATCTAAAATATAAATCAATACCGGTTAAGCTAATCCCTACTAATGTCAGAGCATTGGTTAATGATAATTCAGGTATCCATGTTTTCTCTTCAGATATTGTATTATCTTTTTTCATAGCTTCCTTAGCCTTTTTATGATATTCTGCCAGCCGTCTTCCAGCTTCCACCTTCTTAGGATCCTTCTGCTTTTTCTCTTTTATAGCTTCTGGTTCCCTAGTTATTTGTTCAATATTTTCTGATTCTGTTGACATATATATTAGTATATCTTAGTTAATTTTTATATCAATTAAGATATTTCAAGAGGTTGCTTAACAGTTGCTCAACAGTTTTCTTAACAGATGCTCAAGACTGCTTAAGAGGTTGCTCAAGACTGCTCAAGAGGTTGCTTAACAGTTGCTCAACAGATGCTCAAGACTGCTCAAGAGGTCGCTTAACAGGTTGCTCAAGAGTATTATTACTAAACTTGATATGTTTACCGATTTGTATCAAAGCACTTGCAAGAGCTACCATCCGACCACCTTTTAGAACAGCATAACCAGCATATTCAGTCAGCTCCTTTTTTACTAAATCATCATTTTGAAGATCATGACATAGAGCTTCTTTGTCATCTATTGGACACACATAAGAAATCGCTTGTGAAACTCCTTGTAATGCTATGTAGATGTTCAGGCAAGCCTGTGGCCGCGTAGCACTAAGTTCAACAGAGTGGAGATAAGGAATTAACCTTGTGTGAAAGCTAACGTGCTAATGAAATGTTCCCATGTGTGCTTCTGAGCGTTAGCCCTAGTAAGCGGAGAAAGAGAACAAAATCTCTGACCCCGAGAGGGGTCCCTCTCGGGGTCAGAGATTTTTTTCTCTTTCTCCGCTTACTAGGGCTAACGCTCAGAAGCACACATGGGAACATTTCATTAGCACGTTAGCTTTCACACAAGGTTAATTCCTTATCTCCACTCCTTGTAATGCTGTATCAACCAAACCATTAGTAACCTTATTACCCATCACAACCTGATACCGATTATAATATTTTTCAACATCCTTGATTGATAGTCTCTTAACATCACCAGTGACATATCAACACCTGTATATTCACGCGTCGTTTGTAGTACAGCTAAAATACAAAGTGATTCCCTTTTTTCATCGACCTCTTTTGTATCTATAACCTTTTTAACAGTCTTCTTTTTCTGTGGTTTAGCAGGCTCTTCCACCTTTTCCACGTTATTCATATATTCTTCAACAATATCTGTCATTATATTTATTATAATCATATATTATTTAAATCATTTGAATTTGGAAGTTCAATATAGCAATTATAAGGATGCCTCATACACATACATATTCGTGAATACTTTTCTGATTTTAGTAATTTCATATACTTTTTCCTATCCTTAATATTAAGATCACCTCCATAATCATCGAATAATGTCTTCATGCTTACATTAGATGGATTATAGAATGATATTACACAAGCAACGTTATCCCTGAATGCTTTTGCAATTGAAGTAAGCTGTTGAGTTAAAACCCATACTGATAGACCTTCATGCCTACCACTGAATGCTAAATGTATAAACTTATTCGATCTTTGTTTAAGATCCTTTGAAAAGGCGCAATCATCGAGTATTATCAACGTATTTCTACCAGTAAATAGCTCCTTACAATAACACAAAAGTTCGTTAATTTCATCTATTGAATCTGCATCGGGTGAAACAACTATAAACCTTTTATCACCATTAGCAAACCCTTGATGTTTTATTTTTTGCATAAGTTGGACATATAAGCACTATATATTCAAACTTGAATTTAAATGGACCTCTAAGCTGTTCTATCAATATCGTGTCTTCCCGCTGTTTGTACAACCCACTATGAGGCAGTGAAACGGTAATTTATCCGCTAACTCTTCCATATATTATTACTAATACATTATACTCTTAAGACTGCTTCCCAGGATTTCCATCAGAGCGTCTGCAATCACATACATGTAACAAGTAATAGTACCAGACCCCGCAGCTGTTCTTTTTATCTCGAGGTGAACCCCATCTCTTGTATTACTAAGGTGCAGACCATTACCATGAATAGTATCATCATGATAGGTACGGAGATCGATCCAAATACAATATTTATCATTATAGAAGTCTTTTATTGAAATATTATCACTCGATCCAAACCGTTTGACAGCTGCATCATAAAAATCTGAGGTTTCCATACCTTTGCTATATAACCGGTTTGGTACGCCATCGATGTTAATTTTAACACTTGTAATACTTGGATTCACAAAACTTTCACTATCCCTAACGCCTGCAGTATGTGGTGTTGTAAACAGCATTAGGATGCCAGTCATGCTTCTACGAGGGATGTTAATATTCTCATTTAATATACTATCCGTCCCTTTGGTAATTGTGAACGTCTTATGTAGGTGTATATTTTCATAATAGAATCCCTTTCCAACTTGGTAAGAGCTTTTTACCTCATTTGCAAGGTAATCACTTGAATGCTCTGGTATTCTAGCTCAAGATTGGAAATAGCATATGTATATGCTTTGTTTTATCAGAAGTGATTGTAAGATCCTTCGATTCAGGAAGTGTGATCTCAAAAATGAAACTCTGATCGAGCGCTTTTGGATAGAATACTCCGTGATCGTCTTTAATTGGATGTTCTAGTGGAAGTCTATATTTTGTGTTATATACTACACTTAGAGCCACTTCTGATGCATCCGTACTAACTTTATCACCTGCACCAGCTCTCAGTTTATGCATGTTGACACTGGAAATTCCTTGTTTGATTCTGTTTTCTCTTTCCTTTTTGCTAAGATGAAGATCACTATATAGTTTATACAAATCGTATCGGTTTGTATCCTGTACTGTCTCTCCACCAAATGTATTTTATATCTTGATTTCAAACATGCTAGATTGTTAACAAACCGATTATTTGCATGCTTTTCCGTGCTAGATTGAGCAATGTTAAACGTCAGCGCTAGGCTATTTGGACAATAACCACATTGTCTGCTAGCTTTGGTACGTGGACATATAATGTCTCCCCTGGCTGAGCTTTGTTTGGATTCATAGTCACACGGTTCAAACATGTCTCTGATTTCAGTCCAAAAGGTTGTTTATACTCCCTATTTGGGTTAATCTTATCTGCTATTGATGTCATATAAATAATAAATAGTATTATACTTTTATATAATAATGGAGAAAATATATTACTCAACTGAGGGTTACTGGAAAGGTAATTCAGCTGTTGGAAAATTAGCTGAGAAAGCAAAAGTTAGCGAATCAGTTGCTAAGCAATGGCTTCAGAAGCAGGCCATATGGCAAATATATTTACAAAAGCCGGATTACATTCCTAGACCATATTGGACTATTGATAAGCCAAATCAGATACACCAAGCGGATTTATTATTTCTTCCACATGACATGAGTTCGACGAAAAACTTATAAATATGCTCTTGTGGTGATTGATATTGCCTCGAGATACAAAGACGCTGAACCACTAACATCCAAGAGTCAAATGAGGTATCCAAAGCTTTCACAAAGATATATTCAAGAAAGTAAAAATATCCTAATACATTAATTGTTGATCCTGGGAAAGAGTTTATGGTGATGTAACAAAACTTATGAAAAAGCATAATGTTACCATACAACGGAGTGAAGCTGGAAATCATAGAGCTCAAGCCTTTGTAGAACGTGCAAATAGAACACTGAGTGAGAGGTTATTCACACATCAGTATGCACAAGAAATGATTAGTGCTGATCAATCAAGAGAATGGGTAAAACGTTTGCCAGCTGTTTTGAAATCAATAAATAATGAAAGATACGAATAACTGGTAAAAAACCTATAAATGGAATAAAAATGGAAGAAATGGAATTAAATAAAATGGAATATAAACGCCCTGTTGGACTGAATGAAAAACGATTGCCACAAGGTGTAAAGTCAGATACTTATACGCTGATGGTGAACAAGAAGGTGGAGATAAGCGTCGTGCCACCGATCCTATATTTTCAATAGATACATACTATATATCAAGAGCTGTTGTATCAGCTGGTCAACCTGTACTATATTACCTTTCTAATGGCGCGCCAAACCGATCGTTTGTTAGAGAGGAATTACAAGTTGTTCCAGATGATACCCAGCTACCTCCTGATAGCGTTTTAAAATAGTTTGCTTGACTTCTTTGGTTTATCAATTTTTTGTTTGGTTATTCTGTCATAATTATCTATTCCACCGTGATATCGTCTTATAAAATCTTCTTTTTCATGATCATACATGTATTCATCAATATTTTTATAGCCTATAGCTTCCGTATGAATATCATCACTTAGAATATTCCGTTTGTCATCATCCCGTCATAATGCAACTTTATTAATCTGCTCGCTATAGATTTGATGTTTATGACTTCTGATAACATTCATCTTTCTCATATGTTGTTGCCCTTCAAATAAACATTTTTTATAGCGGAGCTCCAGCGCGGGCCGAAGGCCCGCGCAAGCGGAGCACCATACCTAAGGGAAAAACGTATACCATCGAGTTGATTTTTGAACGTCACGGGCATTTTGGATCATTTTGATGACGTCATTGATGGCGTGAGGGAACGTGACTTTGGTGTAGAGTTCCTCTGATGGTCTTTGAAAGTTTGTCCAAGTTTGGCTTCTAGAGAAGCTTCCCTTCGGGAGATATGATTTTTTCTTTATTTTTCTGGTATTAAACCTATAGTGTCCGCCGTCCGTCCGCCGTCCGTCGTCCGTGTACACATGGGAACCCTGTGGTATGCAAAGAAAAAATTATATCTCCTCAAGGAACATGCTAAGACAGCCATACTTGGGATATTTTGTCTATGCCACAAGGGGGGTGCTGTAGCACGGTCACGTGATGTGACGTCATCTATGCTTGAAAAATGAATATCTCGTGAAGAGAAGACTCTAAACAACCAAACTTGGGTAGTGTGGTCTAGGTCACCAGATGAGCGAAATGAAGTGGTCACGTGATGTGACGTCATCGATGACGTCATCTATGCTTGAAAAATGAATATCTCGTGAAGAGAAGACTCTAAAACAACCAAACTTGGGTAGTGTGGTCTTGGTCACCAGATGAGCGAAATGAAGTGGTCACGTGATGTGACGTCATGGATGACGTCATCTATGCTTGAAAAATGAATATCTCGTCAAGAGAAGACTCTAGAACAACCAAACTTGGGTAGTGTGGTCTAGGTCACCAGATGAGCAAAATGAAGTGGTCACGTGATGTAACGTCATCGATGACGTCATCTATGCTTGAAAAATGAATATCTCGTGAAGACTCTAAAGCAACCATATAAACCATGTACACATGGGAATCCCTTTCATTCACATAGAAAATTTTATAACCAGGAGCTCCGCTTTTAGCCAGTGGCTAAATCTATATATTAATCATCGAATGTTATAGTCGATTGTACAATCGAGCGTTTAATGCCTTTGCATCGTTTTCCAGTTTGTTCATCATCTGTTTTATATGCATATAGCTTAGCTCTCAAGCCTACGAATTCTATTATTTCCGAGTTTGGGCTTTAATCCTTGAACATACCTATTACCTTTTTATTAGTTCTATATTTGATTCCTGGATGATCTTCTGGATAGTTGGATGTATCAAATTTTCTTTTAATATCTTTCTCAATGTCTTCATAATAATTTTCAGTCTGTATCTCGTACATTAAGCTGTCGGTATCGGTAAATAATAGATTTACTTTATTTCCATATTTTGGTTTGATATAATTGTAGTGAAAGTTATGCATAAGATTTTTAGATAGGTCTAAGATAGACATCCCCACATATATAGGTTTGTTGAATATCAATTCTGTTTTTCCCATATGGATGGCCGCTAGATTCTCTGAAAATATCGTGCGTTTCTTATAGTTTGGTTGACAAACTAATTTATTAGCTTGTTTTTCATCTGTTACTAACCTAATATCTTGTCTGTTTCGTATGTTTTCCATGCACTTGCCAAAGACGCTGTTGTTCATCAGCTTGAAAAAGTCCTGCTCAAATGAATTTTTAGCTTTTGTCCGTAGATTATTATTGAGACTAATATATTCCTCCAACCATGCGGATTCCTTAAATGTAATACCTCTGTGGATTTTTGTTATCTTCAACCCAATGCTCTGATATAGTTTTAAGGTCTCGTGGTGGATTACATATTTTGTTCTATCACAGAGGTGAGGGATAAGCTTTTCAACTTTGTTCACCATTGTTCTTTCGGGCGCTAGAGGGTAACAATTATGGGATTTATGTAATTTTACAGGATATTTGAGATCCACCTCTAGTATACATGGAGTGTTTTTCCAGTCCTTAAT
>JAWWUD010000268.1:0-49999 GCA_033964015.1 Scolanthus callimorphus
ATATACGTGTGAATGTTTTTCTCACGATACTTGTACTAAGAAAGTCACCCACCAATTATCATGGACCCCATATTTCAGGAGTGAGGATGCTTGTTTACAGAAAACAAGCTCTAGGTTTGGCGCCTTTGTTAAGGAGGCTCGAAAATAATAGTTTTTCAGTCATAGTGCACTAGTAAGTTTATTGCATCCCAAAATATCGATACATTTTGTTATAAAATTTCCTCATTACTAAATTTCAGTATAATTTTTTGAAATCACGAACTGATAATCCGACAATATAGACAGACAGACATATATTTTTTATTTGGCATCGTATACAAAAGTACATGGATTGGTAGTTCCAAATAAAACTTATTAAAAATAATTACTATGTATTATAGTGTCTTTCCGGAGGAGGAAGCACTCATGTACAAATTTTGCAATAGCTTTTTGTGCTTTCGTATTTTTACCTGAGTAATTTATCAAAAAGGGAAAGTAGACTTTGTCAGACAATTTTTGAATTTCACATTTTCTATTTCCTCTATTTTTCGAATTAGCTCATCGTTCTTATCTTTATATATTTTGCAGTGGATCATAAAATGTTGTTCATCTTCCACTTCTTCGTGGCAAATTTGGCAAATTTTCGCTGGGTGGTTTGTAGGGCCTTTTATAGCGGCCAGTTTCAATTTCTAGACAGTCAAGTCAAAATATGCTAGTAACACGACACCCCCCTCTCCCGCCCCATTACCTCCCCCCTCCCATCCACCCCATTGGGTGGTTTGATGCATACGTATATCTCCTAACACACCTAGCCCTTTGTAGATCGTGAATTTCCTTCCAAGAAAGCTCAGGTGGTATTTTTCCAGGACTACATACAAATATGGTATGCTAGTACTGATGGCAGGGCCCGCGGAGAGGGAGGGCCTTAAGCCCCCCCTCCCCCAAGTTTTTCCGTGAAAAAAATAAATTAAGTGAAGAATTGTGGTATGACCACCGTCCATGCACCGGTAATAATAGTAAAAACCAGAAGTTCATAGCCAGAAGTGTCCATCTTGGTATTATATTTTTTCGCCCACAACATCGGCGCGCAGGTATACCTGCGCGCCGATGTTGTGGGCGAAAAAATATATTTCTAGAAACACCACACAGGATTCCCACGAACAATTAGGCGCGAATGTAAAAAAATGGCTAGAAAAACGCCTCAGTCCTTGCCGTTGACGCTGAATGGCCATAATCTGGAGACTTCTTGTAAACCTCTGATTCATATCAAGATAACAGTGTCGTCTTTTTAGTGAACGAGCGGGTTTCCTGTGGTGTCTTGTCTACCTTATTTACAGGTTCTTGACCGTGAAAAACACAGAGGAAAATGTACATAACATCTGTTCTCGAGTGTGTCTGAGTTCTGGTTGAGTTTTAAGCTTTCTAGGTCAATACAAATAGTGAAAACACAAATATAGTTTGCAGATATTTCCTTATAAGGAAGTTGAAGAAAGTCGACACTTTTTCAAGGGAACTATCTTGATATGACATTTGGCGCCGAATAGTGCGTAGGTTTCCGTGTGGTATTTCTAAAAATAGATTTTTTTCACCCAAAACATCGGCGCGCGGGTAATACCAAGATGGACACTTCTGGTTATGAACTTCTGTAAAAACCTATGGCGGCGAGAGTACTAATATAGCCCCCCACTTTCAAGCATGCTCCGCGGGCCCTGGATGTATTTCGCAAAAGGCCGTTCTTATTTCAAACAAACTTTCTTCTCTCGAATCATAATGATTTGTGGGAGATTTTGCGGGAAAAAAGGAGAAGTCGGGTAGGATTTCAATTGGGAAGTACAAATCGGTCTTTCAACTTTTCATTTTCAGACATGATGTTAAACACAGCTGTTGTGTCCGTTGTATTTCTCGCATTTTCGTTGGTATCGGTAAGTATATACATATTGATGTGTTTTGACTGATCCATGTATACATATGCTGCAAGGTCACGGACGGTCTTTCTGCATTGTCCAGCAAGAGTTGATGGCCATGCATGAAAAAGTAGCTTGGGCTGCCTGTGGTATTTTGGAGATCGTTTCCTTTAGCCGGAAGGAAAAAAGAATCAATATACGACCAAGAGCGCAATGTTTCTCTGTAAGTTTTGGTGGATTTCCCTGCTCATTTCGTTACGATACGAGGATTTAAATTCTTAGAGACCTTCAAAATGAAGTACAAGGGAATTTGGCTTGATTAGCTAACACTTTCATTTCCACACAGGTAGCCCGTCCTGGAAAGAATCCCGGAGGTGTGGTTAAGATACGATTTGAGCGATTCTCAAACCTAAAAGCGCAAAAATACTTACCAGGGAGTGGTCAACTGGCCTGCTGCGATGGAACATTCTTCTGTATGAGCGCCTGTGACCCATACTTCCAGCTCTGTCTGAAAATGACACAGGGAGCCCGCAGATGCGCGAGCACGTTCCGTACCAAGACATTCAGGAATAAGAAAATTATAGTGTTTGCAAGAAATGAAGTTCTCAAGACTCGGCCCAGATTGTTTCGCCGCAGCGTCATCACGCACAGGAATCCCGTGATGTTCAAATTCTCGAGATGGCAAGTAGGTCTGTTTATATGTGTTTCCGTTGCTCGTTCGTTTCAAATTCTCACGATTCGTTTGTCTTCAAGGGCTTTTTCAACCTTGCGATTGTTATCAAGGACCAAGATTTTCCTTCCAGAGATGACCTCATGGACACGTTCCTTATCAAAAAATCCCTACTCCCCTCCCCCGGTGACGGAAATGCTCACTGGTATAGTTTCAGTGCGCGTGGCAAAACGTCACAACTCAAGATCTCATACAGTGTACAGTGTAATAAAGGGCTCTATGGCCAAGAATGTACCACGAAGTGCCAACCAAGAAATGGCCCAGAGGGACACTTTTCGTGTGATAGGTACACAGGCCAAAAACGATGTCTTCCCGGTAGGTAAAACTACGCTGATCTCTGATCAAAACTGAAAGATTCTATTATATGGCGTATGCTTCCCCCTTTCAGAATGGTTTTGGTATGCAAGGCCCCTAAAATAAAACTGTACGGTCTGCGTGGATGCCATACACGTTATCCTGCAAATGGTTTACAACTAATTTAACCAGCTATTCCCACTTGTCTAATTAGCAGGAATAAAAGGCACTGACTTATTAGCATATTTGTCATTCGCTCTCTCCTCGCGCAAGTAGGCCTCTTTATGGTCCTGTTGCCAGTCCCATTGACTGTATTTTCATCTCGTTCTGCTCCCGTCCCCTGGACGCCCTTTTCGCGTTTCCCACCCACCCAACCCCAGCTTCGTTCCTCACGCAATCACTGGGCTCTTCAGGCCTCTCTTTCCATAACTAAAATGAGAGCAATGTGTAGACCAGTGAGAGTAGATAATAATTATATTATCGGAGTTACCCAAACCGTATACAGTGGAACCACGATTTTACGATCCTCGATTTTTCTGATGACTTTTCGATGACTTTTCTGGGTCCCGGTAACAACACCTCGCCTTTAAAATCTTTATATCGAGTGTTCGTTTACAACGATACCCCGATTTTAATATGCAACTTGTCTGCCCCCCTGGGATATCGTAAAATCGGGGTTTTACTGTATAGTAACGGACACATTCAACAGATAATTTAGGGACATACCACTTTGGGACTTTACAAACTTAATATATAAATTTAGCCACTGGCTAAAAGCGGAGCTCCCGGTTATTTTTCTATTTTTCTGTGTTGGGGTCTTGGTTTACCTGTGTGGGGGCGCACAGACACGGACGCGCCAGCGATACCCAAATGGGAATACCGCTGAACCATGCAAAATGAAGTCGATCGTTATACTTTAGTTCTACTTTGAGCTATTGTAGTCTTCCTGCGATACGTATGGTGCTCCGCTCTGCGGCCTTTGGCCACTAAGGAGCTCCGCTTAAAAGTACGTGGCATATGTCTGCAGTGCAGAGAATTTTGCTATAACTAAAAAGATCCTATTTCCTTAACGATCAAGGAAGTACTGCACAGGGATGTATAACAAGAAGAGAGTGTTGATAGTTAATTTATTAATAAAAGAAGTAGTAATAGTAAAGTATTTCTTATTTTTTCTCGATCGCCTTCAAGACTGGTTCGGTCCATCATGCCTTGCGCCCTGCGCACCACGTCACGATGACGTCAGAGGCCACTTCACATGTGACGTAACCGGACGTAAAATCTGTCACAGGCGATGGTTCGGTACCAATTGTACTGTATACTGCAAAGAGACCCCAGGCTCAAGGTGCGACAAGAACGGAAACAGGTTTTGCTTGCAAAACTGGTTTGGAAAAATCTGTAACAAGAGATGCGTACCAAGTGGTAATTTCGTCTGTGATCTGGTGACGGGAGAAAGAAAATGCGCTTCGGGCTGGTTTGGAAAACAGTGTGATGCTCATTGCGTAGAGACGGGTGGAGAGACGGCGACGTTCAATTGCAGCTCAAATGGACAAAAGATTTGCCACAAGGATTGGTACGGCAAGGATTGTGACAAATATTGCACAACGTTGCGCAATTCAGTCTGCGACAATGCCACGGGCGATAGGATTTGCGACAAAGGATGGCATGGAGTGAACTGCGACAGTTATTGTGTCCCAAAGAACGACCAAAACGCCGCGTATTTGTGCGACACGTTTGGCGACAAGATTTGTTACACTCATTGGTACGGCGACAAATGTGAAGTATTTTGTCTGCCATCTTTTGATGGGAGATACGAGTGTAATAGAACCACTGGAGCAAAGGATTGCACTCAGGGGTGGAGTGGGGCGGATTGCGACAAGAAAGTCTGCGCTCCAAGGAATGACCGCAATGCTGGTTTTACATGTGATCGCAAGGGGAATAGAGTGTGTCTTAAAGACTGGTAAGTCATTCAATAAGACCCTTTCACGGTTTCTTGATCTTTTGAAATCATCAAGCTGACAACCACCCACACCTCTCTTCCACACCGGCCTGAAATAAAGTAAATTTTCCAAGTTCCAGAGCGAAATGCTGTAAAAAGGCCATTACCAGCGTATGCATTGCTACGCGACCTCAAAATTCACTGTTGGGCGATTGGCGATTTTACGCAAGAAAATTGTTGTCAATTTTCTTGAATCGGAAAGTTAAACATTCGAGTCAAGGAAGCCAAAGGATAGCTTAAAACCATGGTTGATTTTACAATCAATGTAGGCCCGCAGAAGTGGCCGAATCCAGCGTTTTATATTAGTTTGATTGACGGCTAAAATTCGCCAATCGCCCATCGCAACATTGAATTTTGAGGTCGCGTAGCAATGCATACAGTGGTAAAAAAGAGCCCTGAGAAGTTGAGAAATTAAATGTCGTTTCCTTTGCGCAAAGCAACAGTTTGCCACCAAGATAATGTTTTAGTCTCGCGCCTAAATGCAACGACATTTTTAAATTAAATTGCATAAATTCACGGGTCTGTATCTTGACGAATGTGCAACATTTAAGCGTGATACTTGGCAAAAATGTACTAATTTCCAGGTGCTAAAAAAAAGAATCTACCTATAGTTTTAGATAGATGAAGTCGAAACATGGCCAGCAATGGTTTGGTCATTTTGTAACGTGTAAGTTTGCAAGCAAACATTTCATGTAATGTGATATAAATAAGTCGAACTATGTTATATTTCGTCCGTTTCAGAAAAAAGTTGATTATCACCCAGTTGTAAAACTCTTTGACAACCCCTCTCAACAAATTATTTCTCTTGAATGTAAAGACTACGTAAATATCTTGGTGTACTTACTGATAATCATCATAGCTGGAAACAACATATCGATTACATTTCTTTAAAAATTAGTAAAACAGTTGGAATGATTTCAAGACTAAGCATTTTGTCCCATTCATGTATTAACTGATATTTATCGATCACTAATCCTACCCTATTTTAATTCAAAATCTTTTCACAAAAGCAAGGGATGTGCATAATTATAATAAGATCGGCAAGTAGTGGAGATTATTATGTAAAACCTTCAAGAACTGAAATATACAGAAACTTTCTTTTTCACGATCAGGAACCATCATCTGGAATAGTCTACCCCCATACTTACGCAATCAAAATAAGAAAAAAACACCATCTTCAGTTTATGCTCAAGAAACTCCTACAAACGGAAGATGATTATCTTGGTGTGGCAGAAATAATTGCAGTATTGCCTCAATATAGTTCTGAATAAAACGTGCTCCTATTTATTGATCTATTTACCTATTTACTTGCTTTTCTACTTAAGTTATAACTACATACTCTTTTCCTTTTCTCTTTTCTATTTTTTTCTGATTATAGCCAAGCAGCTTTGCAAGTTATTTGTGTAATAATTATTATTTATTTATACATTTTCCTATTTTTTCTATTTATGATAAAAGCTTCCCGCCTCGATTAGCTCTGCTATTTTGCGGGTCAGCTTAAAAATGTTGTAAATATGATTCAAATCAAATAAAATGTTGTTGTTCTTGTTGTTGTGTGCTGTCCCTCGCCTGCAATTCAGATGTTCATCTGCAAGGGACGTGGAAGAGTAAATGTTCGTCATATTAATTAATTAATAACGTAATATTGATCCAATTTGCCACAGGTATCCCGAGGGAAGATGTAACGTGTTTTGTCAGCCTCAGCATTTCGCTTATCAATGTAACCAGATGACAGGAGAGAAGATTTGTCGTGCGGGATGGTGAGTGTAACTGAAATGTTGTTCGCCGGCTAATGACGTCCCTATCGTGGTATATTTAACAATTAGACCTCAAGGCCGAATGTGCTATGATGAATAGTCCATGAGGCCGAAGGCCGAATGGTCTATTGATATCATAGCACATGAGGACGAGAGGTCTAATTGTTTTAGTATAAACCAACTAGTTGGTCGGTTTTGGCAATGAATTCCATTATTTTATGTTGAAAAAATCAAGTTTTCTTGCAAAGAAAGGTGGTGGTTTTGCCAGGCACGGTCTATCACTAATAGACCATTAGTAGCTCAGCCAATCAGAATGCAGGATTTGTAATAGACCATTAGTTGGTTTATACTAAAACATGTTATTATTCAGCACATCGATGCACTGCCCAAATATGGTCATTGGAACGCCAATAGCTGTCTTCTGTACATGACAGCTATCCTGCGATATCCGTCTCTGAGGAAAATATGATGTTTTGAGCTCGTAAATAATACACAAAAGTCATTTTTTTCAGGGGTTTTTGTACTATCGATGTGCTGAATAATAAAACCACTATCCTGCTCGATTTTAAGCAATTATTGGATGAGGTTTTTGTGATTTCCAGAATAAACAATGTCGAGACAAGTGGAATCAGGCGAGGCCGTCACAAAAACCGAATTCAATAATTGTTTTATTATACATTGATTCAGTGAAAATACTTTTTTCTGTCAAGCAATTTCTTTTACACAAGCGCCTTGTTAAATAGGGGAAACATTCAAGGGCTGTAGTCCCATGAAACATTGCGCGCGTAGGATCAAGAATCAGCTAGCTGATTCTTGAAGAATCAGCATGCTGATTCTTGAAGACCCTTAAAGTGCGTGATTCCCAAAGTAAAGCGCGCGCTTTTAGCCAATCAGAATCGAGATAGTGAGTACAATGTATAATAATGCAGAATATCGTCTGATTTTAGCCAACTCAGGACTTCGTCCCTCGTCGGCTAAGTATCAGACGATATTCTGCGCAATCTAGCAGGATAATGGTTAATATACGACGGATAATCAAAATATATGTTTTATATCACAATAAGAAAAATGAAAAAGAAAGGTTTACTGGCGTGCGCACAATCAGACTTATATTTTAGTACACGCGATGAATGGCGCCATTTTGGTAAGCACTCTTATCACAGGAAATTTCTGAAGAAACCTATCCACGAGAAAAGCTGAATTTTCCAAGGCACACGCAATGTGGGAAGTGCTCGGAATTCACATGGATAGACATGGGAAATCCGAACACTTCCCATTCTTCTACCAAAAATTCCCTGTGTATGTGTCCATGTACGCGTACCAATCACAGTTTCAGATACTCATTTCTAGTCAATTCGCCAGTCAGAGATTGAGGAACATTAAACCCCTGCATAAAGTAGAGGTAGCCTGTGGTATGTGCTAGCACACTTCGACTCTGCCTTCTGACTTCCGTTCCGTGCTCGTATCGCGCGTCTGGTATAAAGCTGAGCTAGGATTGTTTATGTTATTTCGTTCTGGCTCTGCCTGGTGAGTTACGGATAGGCATCAAGGGCCAATATGATAACAAAAGAAGTTATGAGAATTGAGGGAGTGGCAGAATTGAGGGAGTGGCAGAAGTAGAAAGCATCCAGCTAGACTGCTTGCATCCCCTTCTCCGGCGAACGTCCGTAAATCGAGAGAAGCGAACGTCCGTAAATCGAGAAATCCCGCGCTTCGGTTTGTTTACAAGTGGCGCGTCTCTCTCTCTCTCCTGGTAACTCGACACTTGTAAACAAACTTAAGCGCGCCGCCGCGGGATTTCTCGATTAACGGACGTTCGCCGGAGAAGGGGCTGCAAGCAGTCTAGCATCCAGCATTCGTTGTGGCCGAATAATCTAAATAGTCCATTCAAAATGATACGAATTTTATCTCTAAATCCCTCAACCGATATCGACACAAGCTTGATTTACTTTCGATGTCATCTGAATTCTTCCGTAGTAACAACGCAGACGATTTTCCAAACTGATCTTCCTTTCTAACAAAGTTCAACAGGAGCTTATTAGCAATTAGATCCATCATCAACGGGTAGCCTTTGCGCCCTGTTTTCTTTTGTTTTCAAATTCATCCATTTTGTTTCGGCTGCTCTGATTGGCTAATAGCCCGCAAAGGCTCTTTGTTGATGATGGGCCTTTAAACACGTTTTCTTTTCAGGTATCCACCGAATCGATGTAATGTATACTGCCTTCCGAGAGACGACTTGAGCTCTGCGTACAGATGCGATCCTCTGACTGGTCAGAAGTCCTGCATGCTTGGCTGGTATGGACCTAACTGCGACTGCGCACCAACAAATGACAAGACCGCTGGATATAACTGTAACAAGACTACAGGCGCACGCGTTTGCCTACCGGGATGGACTGGGCCAATGTGTGATGTCCCGGATGTGTAAATGCAACATTGTCATCAAACAGCAGTCCGGAGCCCATCAACAGGAACCTCCACTTCCTTTTGGGACGTCCGAAACATAGAAGGCTTGATGAATCTAATTTTTGATTTTGGACTTTAATCCCGCGAGAATTTGTTGTCATGGTTACACATTATGTCCTCTGTCTCAAAAAGAACCCAACATTTTCACTCTCAAAGAGCTAATTTCCCGTTTAGAATCAAGATCCACAATATAAATTGACTCTTCTACTCCTGTACATATGGCTAGACCTAGTGGAGTAGATGGAGGCTCCTAGTGACATGCTCCTGGGGGCTGTCTGATATGATGCAAATATTTTGGTCATAAAACATTATCGCTGCTAAGTAAGCAGGATGGCACTAAGGAATGACTTAAGTCAAGAGTCATTAGCAGACCAATAATCTTATATTAGTATGAGTTCCCACACGTTTCTATTTTTAGTAATTTTTTGTGTCTCTTTGCTTTGGTTAGTTTCCCGCTAGGCGAGGGGGTAAAAATAATAACTAAATACCAGCAGTAGTTGTTGTATTTTCCTCGTATGACTGTGCATATAACAGTGTCCCACAAGTTGGCTAACTGCATATCTCTGTTCATTTTTATGGGAAAATGTGTTTCTAAGAATAGAAACTTTTCTGACTCTAATAGGGATGGACTTAAAGGGGCCTGTCACTTAACTGCGCAGCTGTTCTGCGCATCTCTCAAATCAAAGAAGTATCGTCCCGTAACGATGGCCAACGAAGGTTGAAAACCTCGAAAACAAATGGTATATAATCTCGCTACTTATCAATCCATCCGACCGTGTTTCTTAGGTTTACATGTTCTTAAATAGTTATCTGATGACAGAGCGGAAATGACCTGTTTAGATCACTAAATTTCAAATAATAAGGTCAGGTTAACTCAGAAAAGCTTGATTTTTTGCATACAGACTCCTTGTCTTATTAGAAACAAAACATCAAAAATGACTTTTTTCTAATGGATCCGTCTTTGAGATATTAGGCTTTAAACTTTGGTTTCTGTGCCACTTTATGGGAGAATTGGTACTTTGATCAGGAATTCTGCAAACTTTGTTCAATCATATCTAAATTCATATTCTTCAAATTTCTTGAAAATTTGGAATTATGCTTTTGGTCATAGAAACTCTTTGTATATGGAATCTTGAGCTTATATATTTAAATATGGCGAAGTTAGACATTTCATTTTTGGTCATTTCCGCTCTGTCTTATCTGAAAGGATCGTCTAATTGGTTAATTTTGCGGCTCAGTAATCGTTCCCGGAGCATGCGCTCCCGGGGGGGGGGGGGGGGGGGGGGGGGGACTATTTTTGGTCGGGGATGATCGTCGGAAATTTTCAGTTTCACCCCTAAAAGATACCAAACATGGCGGGGCATGGCGTGGCTCAAATAATTTCTTACCCTAAAAGATACCCTAAAAGATGAGGCCTTATGTGGCGCAAAGGAGACAGGTAACAGGTAAAAGATACCCATCAAGAAATGTCCGTGTATGTTTCTAATTTATCGTCTACTTCTCATCGAGTAATCTCACTTTCTTTCACGGTTTTTAGAAGCACCATCATGAGAAAAAAAAATTTGGACACATATTTCGGCCCTAAAAGATACCAATCGCCCAGATGCTTTCGTGCTTTTAAAATACAAGCGTGGATGGAGCCCATGGTCTCCACGATACCGGTGTGACACTTTGCTGAGCTTTGAAAGCTAGTATACATGATTGTATGTTTACTGCTACAGGGCGGATTTAGACAATTGCAACTGTAGCAAATGCTGCAGTAAGATTCCAGGAGTTCTAAATATAGTTTTTGTCCTTTATTGTCATAAATGTGAGTGCGTTTCTGTCAGATTTTCCTCTAACTCCACCCAGCTGTGCAATACACAGTGCCTCGTTATAATTTAGTACTAGCAAGGGTCTTCAGCATTTCTATGATGTCTGCCATTGTAGGTCTGTCCTCAGGTTTTTCTCGCACACACCGCTCGATGTGGCTCTTCAGATCAGGATTCCATACAAGCCCTATCTGCCTTTTTCGGTTATCGGGGTTTGGGGGTTGCCCCGTTACCAGTTCACAAAGTAGAACTCCATAGCTGTACACATCAATCTGTGAATAAAGTAATATAAACATCGCTATTAAAAAGAGCGCGGCTACGTGGTGTAATGTCATTTTAACGGTTCCTGCCGTTCCAGAGGTTCGACCAATCCAGGATTTGGATGACAGCTCCCGTATGTCTGTTGCTGTCAGTTTAAATTTCTGTAATTTTGTCGCTTGATTGTCATATCTTTTTAGCGGAACTCCCCGTGCCGAAGGCACGGAGTGGAGCCCCATACGTATCATTCAACGTCACACGAGAAAGCAACCCATCCAAGCCAAAACGATACGTTCAGCGGCTTACGAAAACATCGCGGGCTCTTATTCACGCATGCGCACTTGCGTTTTTGGCGACCCGTGTACACAGCCAATCGCAGTCCATCTTGGATCACTGAGCGGGCGCGTCATTTTGTCCTCCAGCACAGCGCCGCGGGCATGCAGAGGACACGGACCGGAAGTCGCTCCTTCATTTTCCCGCCGAAAAAACTCACAAAACACGCGCCCGCGTCGGCTCACTCGAGTTCATAATTTTTGTTGAGTCAAACTGAGACAAACTCGTGGGTGCGAACCACGCCAAATTTGCTCAAAAGAATTCTCTAATGATTGTCAAAATACTTCGGATTCGATTCCTTCGCCGAAATTTCATAATGTTGTTTAGTCATTTTGGAGAAACTATGAGGGAGTTGCAAAAGATTCAAAGGCTAGATTGCACACAGCTGTTTCGGGACCGGGGTTTCGTTATTAGAGTCTGAGCATGCGTAGCGTTTGTGGGCTCAAATAACCAGCGGCATTGCACAGAAGCTTTCAAGATGGCGGGAGTTTTGATTTGTGACTAGCGGGAAGCTGACACTAAAAGGCGAGTAAAAAATATTTCACGCTGTTTTCTCGTATTTTCTTTTATTGCTCCAGTGAGGGAAGTCTTTAAACTTTCATATGGGCAAAATACATGACCAGATAATGACAAAGAAACTATTATGAACGCACTTTGTTTGGAGCGCAGAATTTCGCGTTACTATTTAGCGCTATTGATCAAGGAAGAAAAAAGCAAGCTCCTCCGGAAGTTCTGAAGTTTTCTCAAAACAACGCTAATATCGAGAATATAATTTAGGCTTTTGCGGATACATGCGAGCTGAAAAATTTATGATACGCCGACTGGATTTCCTAAAATAATTTTTTTCTTTCTTACGATGCAGCGCCTTCATAGAACAACACGTCACTTTATTACATGCGTAGTGTCGCTTGTGAGGAAATCAACCGAGCCATCTGCGTTGTCACAGATGCACCGAATATCTCAGCGAGTTAAATGAAATATGGATGATTGATAAAATGTCAACTTATATTTCATTGAGAGATTGTCTATACATTCCACATTTTTCTGCCCCCTAATCCCTGGTGCATTTTTACTTACGCCCCCCCAATGAAAAATGCGCCCCCCCTCCCCCCAAGTACTTGTTAAAGACGAATTTGAGGGGAAGACATCGATAGGAATCACTACCGTAACAGGAGGAGAGCTCAATTAAACAGCATGTGAAAATCAGAGGAAATCTAGAATATTATATTTATATTTTCCTTGTGATTATAGTGAAAACATTGGATGAAAATGTTCAAGTGGGGCATTTTTACTTATGCCCCCCCCCCCCCCCCCCCCCATGAAAAATGCGTATGCCCTCCTGGCTGTAAGCAAAATTTTCCTACAATTCCCCAAGTTATGAGCTAACCTATCAAACCCTCCCTGGTTACATTAAGAACCCCTTAAGTTGTAATTATACTTTGTTGTAATTATTAAGAACTGTCACCAGCTTTAAATCTTTTAAAAACAAATCAAACAAATAGACTTTATCAAACTGGTTGAATAGGAAAACTTTTTAAGCGTTATTGAATTAAAGTGCAATCATGTAAATAGTTATAGTTTTAGGTCTTAATTAACTTTTAGATAGCTTTTAACAGATTTATTCATATATTTAAATGTATATTTTTATTTATTATTATTTGTGGAGAGCCTGTAAATTAGCTGGGTGTATACACCCTTATTAGCTAAGTGCTTTTTTTCACATTAAAACTGTATTGTATTGTATTGTATACTATTGGGATTAATGTGCTTAGGCATTTCAAGTTTCTGAAAAAAATTCACGACAGCCATAATCAAAATGCTGTGTAAATATTGTTACTACTTAAACATGGTATACTTTTTCCTGTCAATGTTAGAACTCCCGCTGTAGCCCCTATGGCTAAGCCTAGGGCTTAGAAGTAGGACTGTACAGTATTACAGTCAATACATATGGTGTACATTTTAGGCTCAGCAGCTATGGTAGCCTAGTATCAAGTACCAATGGTGCATAGAAAGCAAAGATAATGAGAGTGAAATAAAACGTACACCATATGCATTCTTTGATGAATAGACCTCCTTGAGAGAATAGACCTCCTTGGCTTGCCTGTTTGTTTTGCCCATTTCAGATCACGTGGCATTCCCATTATTGTTTCTTTGTTTTTCTGCTGCACACCGTAGGATATATGAATATGGAAGCAGCTCAGACAAAGAAAGATTATTCAAATGAATGTGACGTAATCTGAAATGGGACACCATTACGCCCAAGCCGAGGAGGTCTATTTAATATGACTTTTAGTGAAATCAATCACAAAGTGATTACCCCAATTCAAATAAAACCTATAAGAGTAATTACAAAGTGATTGAAAATTGCTCCTTGATTCCAATCCCAGTGGGTTAGAATGTGTATGTCCTCCTGGCTAGAAGTGCTTACGTCTCTACAGTATTACAATGATTGTGTGTAAAGTACTGTAAACAGTACAGATCCCAGGGGTGTCTGTTTTGTTCGTTCACTCCTTCGAAGACTGATATGGGTAATATAATATGCCCATGTGTGGCCTTAGTATCACAATAAAGTCCTCATTGGTTTGGTGCATAATGACTTGATATATTTACTGTAAAAGAAGCTAGCTCACACATACAATTATCTTTGATTCAGGCTAGATAACTTGCCACGGCACTATAGAACCATTTCTAAAAACAACATTTAAATAAAGCTGGGTGGCAAAAGGATTGGGCCCATGAAAGTTTCAATGTCCCCCCAACCCCATCCAATGCAGCAGGCATTATGTTTCTATTCACTATCTATGAAAGTCTACAAAGGTGTTTGCTATCTCCATCAATATTGTCGCTGGCCCAATTTAATCAGCAGAAGCAGGATGTAGCTGACAGCTCCAGCAACCTGGAAGGAAGCATACAATGAGTCAGTACATACAATGAGTCAGGCAAATTTCCATTCAATTATTTTTGTTTTCAAATAATTTGTAAATGTAAACTCAAACCCTGCTTAACCTTATCATCACATCCAGCATGCATATTCATATAGCAGTAAAATAATGATACCCCCAGAAAACAATCCACTTTGTCTGCAGTGGATACAAGGTCAAACTCAGACTGTTCAGCGACTGCTCGAGTTTCTTTGCAGAAAAGTAGTCCTATAATAGTCCACACTGTACCCTCAATGAATCATAACACACTAACCTACTACAAATACTTGGGAATCCTACACTAACCTACTACAAATACTTGGGAATTAATTGGAGCCTTGCTCTGTGGAAATTTCCCCACAATGTGAAAAGAAAAATTCTAGAAACTTGCATTGACATTAATGGCTACATACCCAAAATAGATGCCAGAAGAAAATTTATTTCCCAAGTTGCACCATATGACAGATCACATTAGTCTGGTCTTGGATTTGGCTACTATATTACTGTAAACAATTGTAAATGAATTATAAACTTTCATGACAATTCTAAAATTCATTTTATCTCAGAAATACTCTCACAGCTTCCCCTAAAATTGGTTAAGTTGCTACAAAAATTCTAAGTCAAGACAATCAGGAGGGAAGCACTGCAAGCATGCAATAACTCCAATTTTGAAGATAAGCGAATAAGCTAAACGTCCGAAAAACTGAAAATACAAGAATAACTTAAACCACAGCACAACAAAGCGTGACCAGAGGGCAAAATTGTAGATAGAAGTTTGGAACAACAAACAAGTTACATGACATGAAATTTGCAAGAAGATAATACTGAATTGGCATATGTAAAGTACAGTAGTTTCAAAATTACCTGCAGAAAATTCTATCGGCGTATCACGGATAAGTTGGTCGGTATCTCTCGGAGGAAGATTGAAGATTCCAGAACAGTTGGCGAGGTTGTTGGGAAAACTTCAGGATTCTCACAGTTTCTTGTCGAAAATTCGACTTCTCGAACTAGCTGAAATCGACACCAGTACTTGGAGAAGACAAATATTGCTTAACAGTTGAAATATAGGACAAAATCATATCGAACAGTGAGATTAATTCTCTGACAACATCCAAAACCCATTCGAACTGAAATCGAACGCGCGAATGCCACGATTTTCCTTGTCAAACACCAGGCCTTCTTCTTGCCACCACAGGGAGACCAAACGCACTCGGCCGAAAGTTGTCTGGAAGGAGGGTATTTGATGCGCATGCTCAAACTCTATGATTAGTCAGAAACAGCTGTGTGCAGAATACCCGGCCCACGGCGAAGCAAGACTTCGGCGTTCTTCTGAAGTAAAACAACAGTTTCTTTCGTAAAAGCTGCAAACGACGTGTTTCTTCGAATACTCATATGAGATCTACGAACAAGGAGCCAGACTGGATTGAACAGGATTGACAATAACAGAAAATTGCAATGGTTTTAGCCGAATAATATATTTAGGAAAGTTGGCTTTGTGCAAAAGCTTGCCAAGTAAGAATGAATTCAACTCAACACGACGGAGACTTTCAGAGGAAAGAAACGACTTCACTATCAGTTATCGGTAAGCACAAAGCTTGAATTTGCTTCTTATGCTATTTATATTTTTAGCTTCCAAGTTATTGCATTCCTGATGAGAAAATTCTAACTTTACATGTAACTTTTACGTTTTGCTGCTTTAGTTGGCTCCCTCGAGGTGACTTTCCAGGGTCATTTTATCCAAAAATAGATTTTCCAGGAGTATTTTGCCAGAAAAATGGAAATTCCAGGGGAGGGGGTCCTTTATGAGGTTGGAAATTCCAGGGGAGGGGGTCTGTTTCACGAGTGGAAATTCCAGGGAGGGGGTCTTTTTAAGGGAGGTCCTCAACCCCCCGGTGTGGTTTAAAAATGCAATCAGCCAATGGTAACATGAATTTTCTTGATTTAAACTGTAATGTAAAGGTGAGCTCCCTGTGAGTAAGACGTGTGGTGTGTATGATTGGAGTTCCGCTTTTAGGCATTGCCTAAATCTATTATTAGTTTGTCGCATGTCGGTTAACAGCTTGATACGTTTTTTGTCGGTAGTCAGTTACGTATTGTTTCGTCGCTAGTCGGCTAGATTTTACGGCCATTTGTCGCTAAAGTCGATTTACCCCGTCCAGACCCTGCCAACCGTATCAGCTTTTCTTCAGCTTGCTAGAGCGGATTTCAGATTGCCGTCGAAAGCATTATTTCGTCTTTCAGTCAATCAAATTGCGAACCAAATCAAATCGCGCCAATGCTCACGTCATGAATAAAAGCCAATCTGACGTACTTCGCCTCTTGATTGGTTTGTTGTTGAATGGATCCCGCAGCATTATCAGTTATAAGTTTTAGTTTGTATTAGAGCGGATGCCAGATGACTGTCATGCGTAGTAATCTGCCCTTTGCAATCACTTCAAGAAGTTGTATTCACAATTGGTGTATTGATCTTGCGATTGGTTTCACTGCGGTCATATTTAATCCGCTCCAATGTAATTCGTACTTTCTTTGTGTTTTATCGGCAGTCAAGTTCACTGATAGGAAACAAGCGCTTAAAAAAACGACAAAAACACATCAATAAACGAATCCTCCCATTTGTCACTAAGTATAACCCGGCGAACCCGAATCTCAAAAAGATTCTCACAAAACACTGGCACTTTATCACGAGTCAACCTCACACAGCCGCATCTTCACGAATCCACCTCTAGTTTTTTGGTCCGAGCAAAAATCTCTTCCAATTTAAACTAGACCTTTTTTATGCAACACT
Organism: Scolanthus callimorphus; assembly: GCA_033964015.1. Taxonomy (NCBI): domain Eukaryota; kingdom Metazoa; phylum Cnidaria; class Anthozoa; order Actiniaria; family Edwardsiidae; genus Scolanthus; species Scolanthus callimorphus. The sequence continues at coordinate 17,232 of JAWWUD010000268.1, forward strand.
CGATACTGACTACGCAGCCGGATTTTGGGCAACGCCAATAGTATTAACCTATACGTTTTGTCCAGAATTAATTGTGTCTGCAGTCATGTGAGATTGGCGCTAACACCTTGCGGCCCGCGCTATTTCCGGTTTTCGCTCGCCCGACCCCTCCCCTTCCCTTTTAGAGCCGCTACGCAGGCTAGGCGCTATGCGCAACAATCTCAGTCTTACCTTTGGCGTTTGTCTTGGCGAATCCACTTCCGGCGCAGAATAGAACGGATTTCCCGGATTGACAGACATGCGCGCACTAGCAAACTCCGCTGATCCAAGTCACAGAGCTTAGCGCGCCAAACATCACCTTGTCGCCAAACCATTACATTACCGGATTAAGGTCGCGATGCATTATGGGAGAAGGTCTGAAACAATGCAAGTAGTTCACTCCACATGCAATATCAAGCGCAAGGAGTGTCACGTGACTTTTACTTAGCACTTTCTGTTTTGCCAGTAATCCAGACAGGACATGTCCATCAGTTCTAAAACCAATATGGGTTTATTAGTTCGACAATCAGCTACTCCTAGGAACTGTAAGATGCAGGGGTGTCGGACTAAGGTCGCGAAGGTGATCTCCCTGTCGAACATTCGCCGATTGTGTGGCGACTTTATAACTTCGTGCATCTCTTTAACGGCTACTTTCATTCCACGAAACTCTCCTTCAAGGACCCTCCCATAGGCTCCAGTCCCGAGAACATTTTCGGAGATAATTATTTCAGACCTTGTAATCATCCACGGCTGGTCTTTCCGCAAAATATCAGCAGTTTGTTTGGCGGTATTTTGATGTGCTTCTAAGCTTTGTAAAGTTCGTTGTTGCGTCTCATTTTGGGCTTCAACCCTCCGTAAACGATCTTCGGCTATTCGCTTTTCTTCTCGTGTTCTTGCGACCTCTTCGCGAAGCCTTACGAGGCTTGTCGTATTTGTTTCTTCTCTCTTCTTCAATGTTTCTCTCAAGATCATTTTTCTGTCGTGACGTCCGTTCCAATGCTCGATCCCTCTCACCTAAACTTTGCTCCTTCTGTCTAAGCTGCTCCCTAGCAGCTCTCAGCTCAACTTCTGTTCTTTCTAATGCCTTTCCTTTCCCATCTGCTTCCATTTCTTTCTGTCTAATTTGCATCTTATCCCGTTCGCGTTCTCTCGTCATTCTTTCGAAAGCAAATTCTTTCTCCATATATTCCTTTTCTTTCTCTTTAATTGCTGTTGTAATATCTCTTTATCAGCCGTTAAACGATCCAAATTTTCCGCCCATTCGAAATCATGATCTCTCGATCGTCAAGCTCTGTTTTCAGTCTGTCATTTTCCCTTTTCAAGGTGTTTAACTCGAAGCGCTGCCCGAATCCCTCCCCTTCTTTTTCTTTACTACAACTTTGCCCTTTCTCTTCATTCGCCTTATCTAAGGCGCTTTGCATTTCTTTCAGTATTGCCTCCTGGTTTTCTAAATGTTTCTGTAGTTTTATATTTTCATCCTGCGATTTTTTTAGTAAGTCTTCCTTTTCGCTCAATCTTTCACCTCGTCTTCTAAAACACCTTTCAAAGCATCTAGTTTGCTCGTTAAAGCAGTAATAACCTGGTCCTTGCTCTCAATAACATGATCTCTTTCCTCTAATCTTCTCACACATTTATCATTTTCATCCATCATTCTCATCACATATATTTTACCCTCTGATATAATTTCATCCTTTCCTCGTATTTCAATGGCTTGAGTCGTGATTAACTTTTCCATTTGTTTTTTCTTGCGCGGCATTTTGATTACAATTTCTCTAAGAGGCTGGTCATCCGGGGAACCTGGCCGTGCTAAATCCATGTCATCTTTGCTGCGCAGTTTCTGTTCTTTTGTCCATTGTTCGCGCTATTTTCTTCCTCTTTCTCTCCACTCGTGGTTGTGTATTTTCCTTCCCATTTTCTATATCTGGGACCATTTCAAAGCCCATAGACTCAAAGCTCAAAGACCTTTTTGGGCTTTGCTTTACGTTCTGCAATTGAATAAAGTGAAGACGTGTCAATCAAAATGTTATGGTGGTTTTTCTCAAAGAAAACTACACGAATTCCACATAGTACTATAAAGTGATCGGATTTTTTCCACGACCTTTTCTTTAGCTTTGTCCCTATAGGGTGACACTAGCCTTTGTAAAATGTTTAATGTGAAAAAGAAGAAGAAGAAGAAAAACAAAGCGAGACCATACCATCCAGACATCTCCCCGAGAGCTGAAGCATCGTATGGCGACCGTACGGTTCTTACGTCCACGCCAGAGATTTCTGCCCTGAAGCCGCTACTATCCCGAGGATACTCAGTTAATTGCTCGATAGCGACTCAGTGACCTAGCAGGGAGAGAACGCCTGGCCATCAGACCATTTTAAGGACGCCCCTTGTATGAGTAGTGAACAATCAACCTTTTTCCTATAGTGTTGCTGTTACTGTTACTCCAAGGTACTTTATAGACAGAAAGTCATCAGGGGATCCATATGTGACACATTCCTTTCTGTTTTTCATAAAATTGGCGTTTTCATTCGTTGTTTCGTCTTTTCTTGTCGGTATCATAATTTTCCTTAACATTACAGAAGAGACGCGGTTATTGATAACTTTCTGATTGCGCATGCGTGTAAACGTAATCAAGAAAGATCGGATTTCGATATCTTTGGGTAGGAGACATTGTAGTTGGATTTGAGCCGCGTATTTGGAAAAAAAAAATCGATGCTAATTCGACACTTCACCTGACTGTTTGCACTCTTTCAATTTCTTCTTACGCCGAGGCACGTAGACAGAATGTTTTACGATACACGCGCGCGCACTCCTACTAAATTAGTACAGATTCTGACGATTCAATTACAATAGGTACGCACGTGCGTACTAACGCTCCTGTGTGCCAGTTATTTCTTTCAGCCTGTACCTCTGATCTTTCTTTTTCAAGCATCGACAATGGTAGCTTGAAAAAAGCTGTAAAATTGTGCTCTGAGGGGGGATGGAGTGGGGGGCAAATATTGCTATAAGAAATGCCGTGAGATTTTCGTAGTTTGTTTCAAGACCAACATAGAAATGTCAACGGAGAGTTATTGAGGATAATAATTTGCAATCAATTGCGTGCAGAGGGTTTCTACGGGGCATCTAAAAGGTATTGCACGCAGCGCAAGGATGACAATAAACAAACGCACTACAACAAAAGAGGACAAAAAGTTATTTCTGCAGCGTTTTATCAATGGACAATGCAAGCAATCCTTGTAATAATCCTTAAGCTAAAAATATGCTCATCTGTAATAATTTATAATGGCCATTCATTCAGCTTTCCCACTTTGCGCTACAGCCAATTGCCTTTAATTTACAATTAATTTGTAAGATTTGAGGTAGCTGGGTACAATGTTTGCGGTGAACTAAATTCTTTCAGCCATGCGCTCTGCAGGCGAATTGTTGTAGCGCAAAAATTCAAACAATCATGCTGTGCACAGAAAGTGAACAACAACAAACGTTTGAGTTCCAAAATTAAACAGAAGTGGCAGTACACGATGGTTATAACGTAGTAGCTATTTTCCTCCAGTTGGACAGCTTTCATACGAATTACGCTCATAACGTTTTAACACGTAGCGCAAATGAGCTATAACTTGCAGGTGAGCAGCCCAGGGAATGCCAACCAAAAATATGATGACACGCTTTGATTGATTGACAATGTGACGCCACAATCACCGTGGGAACATAGCCAAAAAAATTTTAGTTAGGAATCGGCTATGCAATCAGTTTCTATTTAATCGTCGCAGTAAATGAACGACTCTATCGAAAACCGGACTGAATTCTGATAAAACCGAGAGAAGTTATGACTAATTAAAAAAGTTCAAATTTCCCGCTTTGATGGTCAATTTGACCATATATGGTAAAAATTCGGCGATTTAGAGAGGCGCTGCTTAAATCTGTTGGAGACATACGTTTCAGATATAGGAATGTCTCAAAATTTGTAGTTACTTTGACTTAGTCATCTGATACTTTAGACGTCATATTACGTCAGTATGACGTCTTCTAACATGCATTTTTACGTCAAAGTGACGTAAACAAGGTATCGAGTTTCATGTCAAAGTCAAGTAACTACAAATTTTAAATATTGCTATAACTGCTTGAAACAACATCATAGGAGTTAACGCGTTGACGTTTAAAATCGCCGAAATTTTACCTTATATGGTCAAGGAACAATTAAATTCCAGAGATTCCGGCGGGAGCTTCGAAATCACGATTTCTTAATAACTTTTGATCTATATGTTCGATTTTAATGAAGTTTTCGGTTTTGGAGTCGGCTTAGTGGTTAGAACATTTACCAACGTTTAAAATGGTTGATATACAAATTCCTAACTTTGGCGCCATTTTTCAACGGCTTGTAGTGACGTCACGTTGTCAGTCATCATCTTCAGATTTCCATCAATCGAAACATCTTTCCAGATACTAATACCTTGCCAAATTTGACATAAATCGGATAAATTCCCAGCTCTCTGCATAGCGAGATGGAGGAAAATGATCTCGTTTAGGCCATCGTGTATCGCACGTCAGATCGGCTGTCTAGAATTATATCCCGATGCGCTCTGTTATGAGATCATCCCGGAATCGCAGGGACGTGGGACGATATAATAAAGAAGGTGATGGCTATTTCCTACAAGGGACAAAACTCTAAAACTGCGGAGTTTTAAGAGCTAAATTTCCGGTTACCTTATACCCCATTCACACCGGCGCTTAAACTAGTTTAACGGTAGTTTAATTTAACTGGTTTAAATCCTTATCTCCAAAGAGGAGACTGTTCCAACGACGAAACTGAATAGAATGTAGTACTGTACATGTTACTAAGTGACCATTTAGCTAGTAAGAGTTTATCACAGTAAACAAATTCTCGTGTTCTGAGGCGAAGAAAAAACCTTGTTTAACTAAACCTGGTTTGGTGTGAATGTGGTATTAGGATTAGACATAATGTAACGACACAATAAGCACGTGTTTCATCCGAATGCACTTTTCCGAGTATAATGAGCAGATTTGCGGCTGACTTGCGTTGCACGATTCTCTATTTATTATTGCACTATACAAAAAAAACATATGTTAGCTGACCCAGAATTCTCCTACTCGCGCGATCCTTGCAATAATTGTACATTGGATGGAAATACCGTTTGCAAGACAGTTGTATGAAATCTAGTTTTACAAGAAACTTTCGGAGAAGTAAAAGGCGATGCTAGAATATTAGCAAGTTCGGAGAAATGGGAAATCAGAAACGCGCCACTTCCGGGTCGTGTCTTTCTTAAGGCTGGTTTCCATATAATCTCTTCGGTCTCATCAGTCTCGCCGATCGCATCCATGAGATTCAATTGCGGTTCGATGCGATTGTATGTTTCCATATAATCTCACCGATCGCATAGAATATGAATGTTTGTGCGCCATTCTGAAAGTGTACGCGACCGAGATGACTGCTGGTCTCGAAACAATGAATTCTGGGATACATTCCGATCGCATCAGTCGCTTTCGAACGCTTTTGAATGTCTCCATATGATCTCATTCAATCTCATTCAATCGCATGCGATCTCCTGGATAGAACAGTGTTCTATACGCGCGATCGCGATCGCCCCGATCGTTTCAGTCTCTTCCGATCGCGAGAGAAGTGTTTCCATATAATCGCATGGATCGCGTGTACACTATTTCATGCTACTGGAGAGACTGAAGAGATCGGCGCGATTATATGGAAACCAGCCTTTAGGAACTAAACTATAACTAATAGAAGTTAAAATGTGATTGTAAATGCTCTTGGCCATAATCCGAGACCTTGAACCTGAAATTGTGAACCTGAAATTCTGAAACAGTTATTCAAAATGAGAAACTTTATTGATGTGTATTTCTACTTTCTGAAGTAACGTGATCAAGTGCTAATCATATGGCCATTTATTAAATAAAGCCAATAAGAATGCAGAAGCATCGAGTGCCCGTGTTGTTTGTCTGTTTGTTTATTCGCACCGGAGACTAGTTATAAATCCATAGGAACCAATATAAACCAAATCTAATGGAACATATTATTACCAGCTCGAACAAAACTTTTGAGATATCTAGCCGTACACTTGGTTCATCATATTTATTAGTACATATAATAGGACTCCATGCTACACTAGCCCTTTGGAAGAGCATATTTTTACAATGTAGTTTATATTTTGAAAATATCCTCCGTTTGAATAAAATTTGATTGATTCATTCAATGCTGTCGGATGAAGAAAAAAATGGATGAGAAAACTAGGAACACTAAAATTGTAGGAGGCCCAAGTGGCTCATACAAAACAGTTCATCAGCTCCTAAAACAGCAAGCGCCATGGGCTAGTCATTAGAATTCTAGTGCAAATAACTGAGTGGTTCAAGTAATATCGCGTGTTCAAGTGAGACAGACGAGAAGTTGCTAAGTAATAGAAGACTTCAAAAAACTTTATGAACTTTTTCAAGTTGAAGTATCAGGGCCAAGGCCACAACGAGACGTTATGAACAATATTGCAGGAGTTAAAAAAACAATTCAGACAGCGCTGTGCCATTATTATACATTCACTCTGTACATTAGCAATGGTTCATATTATAGAATAAAAAGTAAAAACACATATTCCCATAATAACGTCTTACTTGATTTCCCATCGTTACATCCGACTTCTCCTTCAGATTCTTTCACATGCACCAGATAACTCTCGACGACGTAACGACTTCTTCTGTTCTTGAATAAACATCAATGTATATTTTCTAGTGCGCCAAATTAGAGGTAGAGTTTTATCTATACAAGTTTTGCCAAGTTGTTGCAAACTTTTCAACTTTGTTAAAGTCGGACGTAAAACACTTAGGAACAATTTAGTTTCGTTGCAGTTACGAAACTATTACAACGGCTTCCCGGCCCGTAAGCTGAACATGCAAATTTCTAAAATGACTTTCAATCGGATCTTTTATTGATCTTAGGTTTAGAAGTGTGAAATTATGTAGAAGACAAATATAAACCTTACAGCATTTCGTGGTGGACAAAAGATTATGGTTAGTGCCGTAGTGGACAGGAAAGCCTGCATGACGTGGAAATACGTATATTTAATGTCGCTCAAATAATGTTGCGATGGGCGATTTTTAGCTGTCAGTCAAACCAAAACCTGGAGTCGGTGTCTTCGGTGGTTGCCAAATCAACCTTCTTTTTAAAGTTATCTTTGTCTTTCTTGCCGCGAATGTTTAACTTTCTGCTTCAAGAAAACTGTCATTACAATTTTTCATTGCAACCCTTGATCCGCTACAGAATCGGTGTTTTCAGAGAGATTTCTAAGATTCTTTGTTTTTCTCGATGCAGTGCCTATTTGGGATCCTGGCAGGTATTATGGTTACTTTTTGAACGTGTTTTTAAAGGGGGTAAAGCAAAAGAACACACACGGTGAAAGCTTTGTATGCTGATATTTATTGGTCTCTTTCGGTACACAATACAATTAAGATCCAGTTGTCTTCAAATGATAGCTTGGGTTTTCTGTGGAAATAACGGGAATTGTTATATAGCGAGTGCTCACTCCAACCGAGCGCGCGCTGTTATTGGCTAAATCAAGGTCACGTGGTGAAGTACAAATCAAATATTCCCCGATCAGTCAATATTTCGAAAAATTATTGACTGGTCGGGGAATACTGCTTTCGCGCGTTCGCGTTTGAGAGCGGGGAAAAAGAGAAAGTAAATTGTAAACACGCGAGTCTTTTTAAAAACCTTTGCTAATTTTGATAAGTTTTTGCTAATGCAAAAAAATTGTGTTGTTTATGAGTGTTTTCCCTTTACATGATGAAGTCGCGCGCAAACTTTGTAACTTCTCTCTTCATTCTTGAAATACATTTGTTTTGACTTAATAATTGCAGTATATTTCTGCTATATAACAAAACACTTTAATGACTACTCCCTCGGGAAACACCAGTTTGTTTTCCTCGAATCTCGATGTTTCCTCATATGTAGATGACAACGTTGAATTACCCAAAAAACACCATTGTAATGTACCGTTTTTTACCTTTCATTTTTAGGCTGGGATGCTAGTCGTCCCTTAACGGGGTTAAAATCAGGCCTAAGGTGCCTTAGGGGATAAAATTTGAAAACTGGAAATTTTTTCCTAGACATGCACCTCTTAGGGGTCAGTTTAGCAAACCAAGCACCAATGGCTTTATCAATATCACACTTGGCACCTTTTCAGGAGAGTGTCTGCCATGTATAAGGCACTGGCTTACACATATTTATTTATTAAATCCTACGTAACACATCTTTTTTAGATTTAATCCATTAACGGAACGGCACTAAGATCGTAAACAGACACTAAAGGAAATTATGAGCTTTCAGGGGATTAATGGTCGTCTGTTCACGGAAAATAAAATCAGACGAGATGAGTTTGTGCGCATGCGCAGACGTAAAACTTAAAAAGAAACTCATTCTCGTGGCATTATAATGGCTACTGTTGAATTATGATTAATAAAAGATGCTAAACAGCAACTGTGAGAAATATTTCTGCATTGCCGTTAGATACGCTACAATTATAGTATTAGAAATCCAAAAACGTGTCCCACATGGAACTCTTACACACTCATCAGACCTATAAATATGCTGGCGGTTCTTAATTTGTTGTTGATTGTTCACTAACGGTACAAGGGGCGCCCTTATATGGTCTGGTGGCCGGCGTACTCTCACCCATAGGTATCTAGCTACTGAGCAATTCAACACCAGGATAGCGACTGTCAGGGCCGAAATCTCTGGCGTGGGCGTAAGAACCGTACGGTCACCATACGACGCTTCAGCTCTTTGTCTGGAAGTATGGTCCTATTTTTTTCTTCTTCTGTTTCCTCAAGCTAAGTAAACATTCTGAATTTGCATTGCGCGAAAGTTGAACGAAAAGGTCAGGCATATTATATAGTATTACTTGCATGATTATTAAAATTATTATCGCAATTTCCATAATTTTATCGCAATAGCATCGCTCCCGGAGTAGGCTTTAGGAAGGAGAATGTGCCTTCGTATAGCTTTGTTGTGCGCAATTCACGTCACTCACCCAGCTCCAACAGAGCAACGGCAAGAACAAGAAGGACGAGAATAGTACGAGACATGGTGTAAACTGCAGAGAAAAATGAATAAATGTCACGTAGTGGTGTGATAGGTATAATACGATTAAATGTGCGCAAATGCGGCCTTAAACACCACTGAAAAAACTGAGAAAAAATCAGGCATAGAATGGGATTCGAACCCACGCCCTTTGCGATACCGGTGCAATGCTCTACCACCTGAAGGTATCCACGCCACAGGGAGAGGTCGTATACGGGTTGGCCCTTTATATGAAGTGACTTGTCGCTTGGCCCAAGCGAAAGTGTAAATGAATAAATGTCACGTAGTGGTGTGATAGGTATAATACGATTAAATGTGCGCAAATGCGGCCTTAAACAATACAATGGAATAACATTGTTAATTAAAAAGTAAACATTTTGCAATGTGCTTGCCAGAACCGGTAAGTGAGCAATTTATGCACACAGTGAGCTTGTCTGCGAGCGGCTCTCCACTGTTTTTTTTTTTTCTTGGATATTGTTTAGTACTAGTAAGTACCCGTGAAAAAATTCACGAACTAAATTTTCCTTGAATGACGAAAATTATCGGATTGTCTGCCGTTAGTTATACCGCTAGAGAGATGCGCTGTATACCCTACGCCTGTTTACTTTAAAGTATTAAAGTATCTGTTATCAGCTTATACGTAGATAGGTGGTATACCGGTGTGAAATATTCGCACCATAGCATGCGATGGGAAAGGCGTTTTAAATTAGATCTTGAAAACAATGTTCTTGTGAATGGAAATGAGGCAAATGCCACACAATAACCCCCTAAATATTTCCTAACAAAAGGTGTTGAGGCATTGGTTTCACTGTGGTTTTTGGCGCGAAACGGATCGCGCGTTTGTCGGTCGAGATGGTCGTATTTTCGGTGAAGAAAGAAAAAAGGCTGAGCTGTACACTCGAACTTCAACAACTATGGTTTTAGATGTAAATAATTGCTTATAATCAAGAGAAGTCCCTCGTCTGGTGAATAGGAAGGTTTAGGAAGCGCCAGAAAGGTAAACTAAAACTTTTTTAGATTCTTGCTGTTTTCAATGGAAAGTTGCTTTGCACTGCTCATCATGTTGGACTTTCTTAAAGACTTGTACAACTCGGTCAATTCGAATTCAAGTGTGTGCGATTTAAAAACTTAGCTTAAACAAATCTAGCTTATCAGTGAAACTTGGGAAAATCGCTTGTAAAACCTTTTCCAACAAAAAACATGCACACTGGAGAGTCTGGAGAGATTTCCTTCCGTTCCATTTTTACCGTGGTGAAGCTCCTTACTTATTCGCGTTTCCCGATTCGAATGTTACTGATTCGACCATTTACCGATTCAATTCCGGGGGGTACTTATGAAATAGGACAGCCAAAAATAACTCTTGAAAACAGTTTATTTCCACTACAGAACCCTATTAAGTCCAGTTTTAAGGATTCAAGAACAAATTTACCTTAACTAAATACATAAAGCGCAACGTTAGCCAGACAGATCACATTTCGCTACATAAAAACAAAACATTAAAACAAAAACATAAAACAAAAACAATTCAGATCTGTAAAGGTTTTATTAATCAGTATATCAATTCTTATAACAAAACGTTTTCAGTATTATTTCACAATTAAAAAGTCGCGATGAAATTAAGTCTTAATACTCCGTGCAAGACCAAATGTAGTCAGAGTACACATCTCTTGTCATCACCATGACCTTTCAAGTTAAAATCAATTACCTTGCGTGACAGATCGTTTCCGCATTCCGTCGCGTACAATTCTTGGTTTTCATGTGACGTCATCAAAAAGCTAACTTCTAAACCAAGAGACCTACAGAGATGTCCTTTTTGTGACGAATACAACTCTATTTAAGGATTTGTAAACGAAATTTCGGCACCTTCTGCCAAGTAGTTCTCGAGATATCGCCAAAGCTATTTACGTCACGCAACGCCAGTCACGTATTTTGAACTTGCCGTATTTTACTCGATTTGCACCGTTCTTACCTTTTGGAACGTCAGCATGTTCTAAAGTTCATATCTTACCATTCGGGTACAATTCGTTTAATTTGGATTGAAAATAGCGTCGTTTTGGAGACCCGATTATTGGCCGCCATTATGGAGCCCCTCTGCTGGGCTCCTCCAACATGGCGGCTCCATACAATTACTGTACAAAATGGCGCACATTCACTTGCTAATATCTCGCTCGGAAAGTGACCATTCGGCCTAAAATTTACCCAGGAAACATAATTTTGTATATTCTTTATAATTCTATTAGCCATCCAGTGTTTAGAAGTTAATTTAGAGAAATAAATTTCGTCACGTGACAAGTGAAAACCAAGAATATCGCTATTTTGTGAACTATTTCCCGATTCGGCTTTACTGCCTTTTACTGAAAGTCGACGTTTTGCCGATTCAACTCTCTACTGATTTACTCGCAATTGTTTCCCTATCCAACGGAATGTTAACCAGTTAAGCTTTTTACTATTCGGCCGTTTACCGATTCGTCTCGATTCCCAACTGTTACCGATTATTTACTTATTCGATCGGTGACCGATTCGACACTGTTTTGATTCACAATTAACTGTTTTCTGATTCGGCTAAATTTTTATTAATGATTAATTATTGTTTATCTACAAACAATCTGATCATTGACCGATTTAGACTCTTTACTGATTCGACTATTTTCTTATTCGAACTACTGTTTCCCGATTCGGCTGAATGTGTTTTAAACAAATGCGGAAACGATCTGTCACGCAAGGTAATTAGATTTTAACTTGAAAGGTCATGGTGATGACGAGATGTGTACTCTGACTAAACATTTGCCCTTGCACGGAGTATTATGGAGACTTATTTCATCACGACTTTCTAATTGTGAAATAATACTGAAAACGTTTTGTATAAGAAGTAATATACTGAATAATAAAACCTTCGCAGATCTGAAGTGTTTTGTTTTATGTAGCGAAATGTGATCTGTCTGGCTAACGTTGCGCTTTATGTATTTAGTCAAGGTAAAATTGTTCCTGAATCCTTAAAACTGGACTTAATAGGGTTCTGTAGTGGAAATAAACTGTTTTCAAGAGTTATTTTGACTGTCCTATTTTTTCATAAGTACCCCCCCGGAATTGAATCGGTAAATGGTCGAATCAGTAAACATTCGAATCGGGAAACGCGAATAAGTAAGGAGCTTCATCACGGTTCCATTTTTAGTATAGATTTCGAAAATTTCATACATTCCTCCTTCCGGTCGGGTTGGGAGCTTCGTTTTTTCGGCTCGAAATTCTCTGTTTTAGTATAGATTTCGAAATAATAGGCTGTCAAAGGACTGTTGTTTGTGAACTGAGTGTTTGTTTATTTATAAATGGCGCGCCGGGTCTTCGTGCATTCGCGCCAAAACCTTTGAATGGAATATATTGTTCACTCTAAACTTTTGGAAAAAAACGACTTTTGCCTGAACATTACTGTGTTATTGTGAGAGAATCGCGTAGGTTTGGACGTATTTGTTGCTTTCGGCTGCGAGGAATTGTTTATTTTTGGTTTCTGTGGAAGACTTTTAAGATTTTAAAAAATGGCGCCTTTGCGAACTCGATCTTCTCGCTTACGAAAACGCTTGAATTAGATATCCGTCCACTTTATCGTTTTCGAATAAAATGTATCCTATAACTACGGTGGCCCACAACTGTCACGGCAAAACAAAAAGTCCACGGCACAATACAATTTTTTCACGGCAAAATACAATATTTTCACGGCAAAATACAATATTTTCACGGCAAAATACAACATTTTCACGGCAAAATACAATAGCCTCACGGCAAAATACAATAACTTCACGGCAAAATACAATAACTTCACGGCAAAATACAATTATCTCACGGCAAAAGGAGCAAAATTCCACGGCAAAACACAATATCTTCACGGCAAAACACAATATCTTCACGGCAAAACACAATAATCTCACGGCAAAACACAATAATCTCACGGCAAAACACAATAATCTCACGGCAAAACACAATAATCTCACGGCAAAATGAAATATTCTCACGTCAAAATACAATATTTTCACGGCATAACAATAATCTCCACGGCAAAAAATATAATCTCACGGCAAAATAAAGAAACCAGGTGGTCAGCGGTTGATGGTGGTACCGTGGTGCACTTCGCGCCATCATCGCTGTGTCCTCTGTTGGACACAGCGAGATGGGCGAAGTGCACCACGGTACCACCATCAACCGCTGACCACCTGGTTTCTTTATTTTGCCGTGAAAAAATTGTATTTTGCCGTGAGATTATTTCATTTTGCCGTGAAGGCATTGTATTTTGCCGTGAGATTAATTCATTTTGCCGTGAAGGCATTGTATTTTGCCGTGAGGATATTGTGTTTTGCCATGAGATTATTGTGTTTTGCCGTGGAGATTATTGTTATGCCGTGAAAATATTGTATTTTGCCGTGAGATTATTTCATTTTGCCGTGGAATTTGCTCCTTTGCCGTGAGATAATTGTGTTTTGCCGTGAAGTTATTGTGTTTTGCCGTGAGAATATTGTGTTTTGCCGTGAGGCTATTGTATTTTGCCGTGAAATATTGTGTTTTGCCGTGAAAAATGTTGTATTTTGCCGTGAAAATATTGTATTTTGCCGTGAAAATATTGTATTTTGCCGTGGACTTTTTGTTTTGCCGTGGACAGTTGTGGGCCACCGTATATAACACAGTTCCCCAAGTATGCAAGAAAATGGCGTGGTTTAGAAGTTCCGTGGTGCAGCCGTTTTTCCAGGCTGCTGGGCCAACAGTGTGTGACCTTGACCCCGCCCACATCACGTATTATATATAAGATTAACGGCGTACATTTTTGTGTCATCCTGATCCCAAAATTGTTGATTGCTTCCCTGATGCCACAGAGTGCGGAAATGGGATCCCGATCCCAGAAATTGTGATCTCTGTTATCCCTGATCCGGCCTACTTCACAAAATAGTGACCCCTGATCCCATACTACTACCCGGTAGTGGACTTGGCTATAGTTGAACCCTATTTGAACCCTCCGAAGCCTAACAAGGCTTAATGGTTTTGATAAGAGAGGAAAAGGTAGAGAGCTTGTAGGGTTATATGCATACGGGGATTAATTTTCCCGTAAGAGAGATACTCATCGTAATTAATAAAGAAACAATCATGAATTGAGAAATTCATGAGCTAGAGAAACTAAATCTTCTCAGAACATTAAACACGGAGTTCCGGTATAAAAGGGATAAGACCGCCCACTTTCACGCTTGAATCGGCAATTATAAATTCATATTTCAACAGAATGAAGTCGAGAATTTTCAGTCTCCGTCAAAAGTGTTTTTATAGGGCCCCCAACAAGTTTAAATAAAATTATTTTTGAATAAATGACAAGGTAATTTCTTGTAGAATACTGAATAATTGTTTATTTGATGTTTACTAACGTTTTCAGTTCACATTTTGAATTTCGCGGTTCAGAATATTTCGATCCTTATGAATACTAATTAGTCTTGCTCTCCGCACGAAAAGCTTTTATCTGAGCCAAACCGCTTGTAATAAAAATTATTCTGCCGCAACTAAAAACGTAATTGTTAAAAAGGAAAGAGTTCCTACTTATTTCTTTACAAACTCGCGTTTTGAATATAAATTTTGAATTTCGCGCCACAGAGAGGTGTTAACACTACAACAGCTGAGTGACACCTGACAATCAAAGGCCCGCGGGCGCGCTCCTTTTATACCGGAACTCCGTGTTTAAGAGAAAACATGCTGTACCTAGAGAAAAAATTAATAATTCGCACCACAGTTAAAGCAGCAGGCCCGAAATCGCCAATAGACGCAGCTACTTTCCACAATTCCACAATTATATAAAACAATACTTTTGGTAATTTATCGTCCAATGGCTTAGGCCAGTTTCAGACGTCGAACTTTTGCCGCGTCGAATTTAATTGTTAGTCATTCCATCTGCAGCTTCTAGGACACTTTGTCTAGTGCCAAACAGACCCCTTTTCCCAGGCTTTCGGTTGCCTATAGCTAATTAAACTTACGTCGTAGAAGTCGCCTTGATCGGTTGGACCTTACTTGTCTTCGGTTCGTATCAGTACGAGTGTGGTGCTAGAGAGTTTTGCAGCGTATTTATACTCTATGGCTTGGCCAATTACAAGTGATGATTTACACTAACACCACCGCAGGTTGTTTGGATTTTAACGCGATCGAGAAGTGTGTAAATAGTCACTATTTGGTTTAAGTGGAATCATGCAAATATTGTATACAAGCTTTCCAACGTTCAGATTCATTTAATTTTGGCAGCTTTTCTAGAAGTCATATAATTTTAGAATAATTTATATAAAGAGGTGATTTAGGTAATTGGGATAACAGCTTTCTTTACTTTTTTTAGTGTCACGGGGGTCAAAGTAGCCGACATTTGTGTGCTTACTCCAATGTTATAGATAAAAAAGTAAAGGGGAGAAAGAAAAAAAATCGAAAAAGAGAAAATGATCAAGGAAAAAGTCAAAATATTAAATATACCCAGTGCTAAATGGGACCAAATCTGGTTAAAACGATTCCAGAGGGACGAATATATCGAACGGAAAATTGCTACAAGTCAACAAAAAATATCGCAGCATATGTCCAAATGCAGGGTATTATCTCAACACTGATGAGCACTGCTTATTCATTTTAATATTGGAACCTTCTAAATCATACCAATGTAAAGGCATTAGGTATCAAACGTTTTAGTAATACTATTTTTGTCCAAGCATTGCCAGAATCTCTAAAATAATCGTTATTATCAGTTTTAAAGATTTGAATGGTGCATTCATTCAGTAAGCTTGTTCCGATCAAAGGTTTTGGAAAAGGGTACTTCAGTCTCACAACCACGGTTGAGCCATGGTCGACCATGATTTGACCATGGTTTTCCATATCTTCTCGTGTTCAAATTTGATAAGATAAGATAAATTCCATCTCCCCGCGCGCCCATCTAGTTCAAAAAGATATCTAAAACGTTTTAAACAAAGTTATCTAATACAACGCTCTGTTTCATTGGACTTGTTGTATGACGGTTGGAAGTGAACATTTCAACAAAATGAATTAAAGCTCAACCAAGACGGTATAGCAAATCTGACCGCAACAGGATGCTATGTGGATTAGAGGGCTTTGACGCTATATTTTAGCTCGTTTTAATAACTTTTCCTAATCTCAGCTTCATACCCCCCGTGAGATATCCCTACCCCACGAGTTATCCCTCTTTATATAAAGGAGGGATAGCCCCTCCCCATGTAGTCCCAATAACATTCACGACAATGCATCTTTTTATGAAATAGCGATTTTTTTATTTTAGAAGACGTTCAAAAAGAATTACAGTCTCTTGCTGCCGTTTAACAGTAATATTCAATAAAATTCTAAAACAATCTACAAAATGTAATACTTATTATCAATACTATCTCAAGCATGCAAATCTATATAATTCGCTATGAA
Organism: Scolanthus callimorphus; assembly: GCA_033964015.1. NCBI lineage: Eukaryota > Metazoa > Cnidaria > Anthozoa > Actiniaria > Edwardsiidae > Scolanthus > Scolanthus callimorphus. The sequence goes on from JAWWUD010000268.1 coordinate 33,761, forward strand.
AATAGGCTTACAAAATAAGCTTTATTTATCTTCTACACCCTGAAAGAACAATAAAATAAATCTATTTGATTGCGTTAGAAATGTAAGGTGAGATGCTGTTAATTTATTATCAAATATTAAAAGCTGTGAGCAACGTGGGTTCTTCGCATCAGATGCTCCTAACCCGGCCAGTAGTAATTAATGATCTCAGGGAGTTTTATTGTTATTCATTTGTTAACGTTGTACTACTTTTGGTTCAGACGGAAGCCAAACAGCGGTTTGATAATAGGCCATTTGCACTTACTGGGTCACGTGACCCCAACTTCCTCTTAACGAGATGTTTTGTCAAAATCAATTCCAGAAATACAAATAACCAGTTGACATTGGTCAGAAACTCCAGTTTCAGCTTAAAATCTCAAACCTGGAACAAATGGCAGCGAGTTGAATTTTCAAAAATTTTATTCGGAATGTTTGGGATTGGATCACGTGACCCAGTTAGTGCGAATTGCCTTTTGACGTAGAGTTCGCAACATTGCAGAGTAAGTTCATGTCTAATCGATGCGTTATGACTGTGATTATGAACAGTAATTTTCTGATCTACCTTTTATTGAAAGTTACGAAAAGATAGGCGTTGTCATCCATCCCAACATCAAAAAACTACGTCATTCTACAGAGCGATCCATATAAACAAATGCGTCAAAAAAATACGCGAAAAGCAAGAACGCGTAAATTATACACCTAATTAAATAAACGCTTCTTAAGAAGCTGGTCGTTTACGCACTGAATACTAAACGATTTGTTGCTTGGACGAACACCAAACTATAGCGTAATGACCAAATCAATCTTTTTCGAAACGCTCTCGTACCCAGAGCTCTCCGGCTCCTCTACCTGACGCAGGCGCGAGACTTAAAGGGCCAAGACTGTCACGATACGCGCATGCTCCAGGAACGATCACTGAGCAAAGCTATTTAGACCATCCTATCAGAAAACTGTTAAAAGACTATGTAAAACGTAAACATTTGGTCGGATAGATCGAGAAAAAGCGAGATTCAAACGGATTGTTTTCGTGGTTTTCAGTCTTCGCTGGCCATCGTTACGGGGCACAATACTTCTTGTTTTGAGATGCGCATATCAGCTGCGCATGTGCGTGAAAGCCTTCCTTTAATACAAGGCCGCGCCTGAGTGAAATATATTTTGCGCATGCTGCAACGTTCAAAATTAGTCAATCAGCAAAGGTCCTTTAAATGGTTATGCGAGGTAACCATCCGGGGTGCTGTAGGTGCAAGTCAGATTGAATTGATTAGAATTGGTGTGTAGTACATCCCGTCGAACGTAGCTGCATCCAATCTGCAATGTTTTGGCCGGTATACTTCGGAACTCAACTCTAAAGAGCTCCTCTCCTACTTCTTCAGTCTCGATCTAGTTTTAATAGTACGCGTGTCTATATGGCTTAGATCGCTTCCAATGTTTAGATCTTCCTTTAACGCTATTGCATTCAGGATTTCAGAGTGCCTCTCCAATATTGCCGCCATGGATTTAATTTGTTGGCGCGATTTAGTGATCTCGCGTGTTAGCTCGCGATATCTGATGGTGTTCGGATCCTCGATGAGTTCTTCCTCTTCGTTGTCGATGTCCTCGAACGGTAAGGGCTCGTATTTTCTGCAAGAAGTGTGAGAATGAAAAGTTTATTGTAATTAGGGGCTATGTTGTGAGAGAATGTCCTCGAGCTCTTAGCCTGCTTATCAATTGTTCCCTTGTCTTTTCAGGGACAAGAAATTTAGCAGAGAAACAAAAGAACGCGGCGTGAAGTTCGAAGAGCTAGCGAGTTTCTGGTCGCGCGACAATGGGACGACGTCTTTTTTTGCGCTCGCCTATTTGCTCACCTCACTTTCGCGCCGGCAAAAGCTCGCTAGTAGAACTTCTCGCCGCTTCCCACTGTTTCTATGGCTTCCCTTAAAACGCATGGGAACGCTAGCTACCAAGGGGAATTACTGCTGAAACCCATCCTTGGGAAAAGCTGAAGTGAAATGATCGGAATTCACATGGATAGTTATTGGAAATCCGAACACTTCCCAATCTACTACCATGGGAAATTCAGCTTTTCCATTGACAGGTTCTGCAGACATTTCCTGTGTACGCTATATCCCCAGACTAGCCTAATCAATCGACTAAATTCCCTACTTTTATTCTCACCTGAATGCTTTCTTGATCTTCCCGCATGTCTTTAAATTCACAGTAAGCTCCGGTCGGTACACTCGGAGCGTCACGAATGAAGGGTACTTGCGCTCGACTTCCGACACGAAATCGATCTGCCTCGACTTGTTCCGAAGGAAGGCACTTTGTTGTATGGAGTCAATATCGCCGACTGCGAGACCAATCTGGAATGAACATTGATTACGACATTAAAATAAAAGTATATCTATTAAGCTAATACCGAAATTGTCTGGCAGTCGTGTATTTCGACCGCTTGGACACGAGTTTGAGGACGAGAACAAGCAACGATGCTCCGCAAAACTAATTTCGGGCGTAGAAAAAAGAAACAAAAAGTCATCCAAGCTTCAAGACGCTACGTTGTCTTGCCCCATGTTAGGAATCAGGAATCCGATAACTCTTTTGTGAGATTTAGGAGGCGGAATCAAGTTATTGGAATCCGTTTTCAGGTCTCTGGAATCCAGATTCCTAATCCAATCGTTTCTCTTATATATAATAATCTGGAATCCTGGGATATAATCTGGAATCCAGGAGCTAGAATCCGAATACTGTTGGATTCAATTAAGGGGGACGATTTGTAATCTGCGACTTTCATAATTCTGCGAACTCCCACTTTACATTGCAGAACGCCAAACTGCGTTTTGGTTTCCGTCAATCAGACCTTTTAAGACACGCGCATGCCTTGGACTCCTTCTAGAGTTCGTTTGCACTTGATGGTGAAAAGTTTGGTTTTAAAGCTTAGCTTGTCCGTATTGGTTAAAAATACTCTAAAGACCTGCGTGAATCACCCAGAGCTGCTCACTCGTTAGATTAACGGAAGCCAAACCGTGGTTTGTAAATTCTGCGTAGAGTTCGCAGAATTATGAAAATTCCAGGAAGAAGGATGCCACACATACTCACCAACAAGTTCATCAGGACAATAGGCATGGCAAGCAGAAAGATGTAGAAGAATATGAATGAGACTACGGGAAAAGGGACTTGTGCGGCCCCTGTGTCGTCATTTTTCGCCCCTAGGCCGTCAACTAACAGGGTAGCGTAATCAAGCTCACCAACGGTCATGACTGTTGTCTTGACGATCGCTTTGCCGTAGTTTGCAAACGCGTCCTAGAAGAAATAAATCGTAATCGTAGAATAGTATTATGTTAAGTAGCTGTAATGCGCAACCAAAATAAATGTAACTTAAAGAGCTACTGACAGGGTTTGATCAATATTTTGACTTAAAATGGGAACATATAGTTGAAAGTGGTACAAATGATATGTAAACAAATTTTGTCGTAAAATTGTTTTTCTATTGGGAAAAGGCAAAAAATAAACACCACAGGAAGACAAGCTCAAAATGCAAACAAAAAGTCCCGGCCCTTTTATGAGGTCACATCCAGAACTCACGGCTAAAGATGACGACTTCATCAAGCGAGGAAAACATGTCTAGCTTCGTTTCTGATCCGAGTAGGATCTAACAAACACAGACAGCAGAGAAAGCTCCCAAGACGAGAGTAAGGTAGGAGTTATCGTACTCCGGTTCTGGATGTGTCACAGCCTCGATTTCGTGACCCGGGAAAATTGAATTTGACTATCGATGTAAAAACGTCTGTAACTTAAAAATTATAAGGGTTAAGTCAATTTTCTCAACGGAAATAGTTCATTTATTTACCGCTTCAGTTACCAAGTTGTTTAAGATCAGACAAAAAACCCTGTCAGGAGCTCTTTAAGATATGTACTTTTATCTTTCGAAGAATAAAGACACTTTATTTGGTAATGTATCTGTTAATCATTACTGTAAGGTGATGATAAGTAATTACTCCTACCATATTAGGCAAGTACAGCTTAGGCAGATCAGTGACAGGCGTATGGATTTCAGTTTGGATCTCGTACCGGAAGACATCGAGTTTCGCCCAAGTCAGGCGCCACTAGTTTAACTTTAGTTGTGCTTCCTAAACCTTCTTGTTTGCAAGGGGGAGGTTGTCTTGGTAGAATTTAAATCCAGGTAAGTTTTAAGTGCCAATATTTGAAGTCCGAATTCTACAGAGCTTTTTCTTCCTTGAACAAAAATACGTCCAACAGGCGCGATTATTTTTGGCGCCAAAACCACAGGGCGAAGCAATGCCCTAACGACCCCGTTTTTCCTCTTGAAACATCTCGAAAAAATGAACAAATTTAATTAGCAAATAAATAAACAAATATCAATTTTGGCCCCGCTGAACTGGCTAAGACTTTCTAAATATATGAGGCAAATCACTTGAACACCAATTTTAAAATTTCGTGCAAAAGCGATAGCAAAATTTGTTTTAGAGAAGTTTAAAGAGAAAAAAAGGGGCTCCACTGTAGCAGGAATGTATTGACGCAAATGAAGATCGCAATATGTTAATCTATTGCTAAATGACACCTCCTACTGTCCTCCAAGTTTGATATCCGTCACACGAATATTATTTACGTTATGACCAAATTTATATTTACAGAAAATGCGCTTGAACTTTTCGTGGAATCACCTTAATAGCAAAACAGAAGAATCCAATTCGCAGTCAACACAATCAACACGTTTAATAACAACATTTAAGTTTACTCACCTCTTCTTTAAAAAGAATATAGAAGACAATTGAAAATGCGACAATAAAGAGTGTGAATAGACACATGACTTTCATCAGCGTCTTTACGACTTCCAGGTACATCGTTACGTACAGACCCACATAGCTTAGAATTCGCAGGAATAGAATCAAGTTCGCGAAGCCAAGGAACACGGATATGGTCCCCATTTGCCAAAGTGCCTATCAGAAATATGGAGGCAAAACATGTATATCAATAGACCATAGTGAGCTAGGATTCAGGTGGATACTGCTAGTATTCATTTTAAGACAGGTTATTTAACTTCGAGCAACGTTTGGCCAAAAATACTGTTACTCAATGATTTCTATCCTAATTTGTAGATTTGTGGTCCACATTTCGAAATATCACAAAGGCAGAGGACTGGGTCCGCGCCGCCACAGAAATAAGCGGTCAGAAATGGAAAAATTCTATAGAATCTATATAGGCTGTGATTGACATCACCATTTTAGGTGCGAAAAATACGTCTATCTGTAAAAAGAAAAAATAATTTTCTCAGCGTCCTCTGGAAATTTTTTTTTCGGCGCGATAATACACGAACACTACCAGGAAGACCTTTGAAATGAGACTAAATTCAAAGCAACAACTTTTTTTTATTTCGAGTAACAATATTTTTGCCGCTTTCTGGCAAAATTGCTCGACGTTCTAAAAAATCTGTCTTAAGTCTCTTTCAATGTATGCTAGACTGCGTCGCTAACCTTCTATCCGACTGCCTGACTTAGCTTAGTATGCTTGTCTGTCCGCCTGGTTTTGTCTGCCTCTCCATTGCCTGGCCTGTTTCTCTTCGTCAGTGTTGTTTGTCATCCGCCGTATGTCCCTACGTACGTTCGTACATCCGCCTGTCGATCCGTCCATCCGCCATCCCATCGGTCCGCCTACTTTTCTTCTGTCTGCCTTCCGTACGTCTGTCCGCCTATCTGTCCGTCAGTCCGCCTGTCTGTACGTCAGTCCGCTTACCTGTCCGTCAGTCCGCATATCTGTCCGTCAGTCCGGCTACCTGTCCGTCAGTCCGCCTACCTGTCCGTCAGTCCGCCTACCTGTCCGTCAGTCCGCATTTCTGTCCGTCAGTCCGCCTACCTGTTCGTCAGTCCGCCTGTCTGTCCGTCAGTCTGCCTATCTGTCCGTCAGTCCGCCTTCCTGTCCGCTTGTCTGCCTTCCTGTCCGCTTGTCTGCCTGCCTGCCTTCCTTCCGTCTGTCTGTCTGTCTGCCTGACTGTGGTTATCTTTCTGCGAACGCATCCAGGCACTTCACTCTTTAACCATTCATTGTCATTAAAGACCCCCCCACAAAGTGGATGGATTAACACCGCCCAAGATAACCTTTAAAAACGTCCACTTACGTGGGAATTTTCCTGTAAAGGGGCCGATTTAACCAAGAACGGCAAGGTGAAAACAAATGCATTTCCGTACAAAAGCCACTCTAGTAGATTCGTAGGGTCCTTCAAATATCTCAGCTTCTGTGTAACCATTTGGTATATCTCTTTCGCCATATGCAGACTCGCAAATCCCACTATGAGAAGTGCTTGAAGCATTACGAAAGATCCTTTATTATTGTATCTTGGCAGAGGTGGCTTTTGGCCTGTAATGTTGAATCCATCTCTAGGAATGTGCACCCTAGTTCTTTCATTTGTTATAAATGTTGTAAGTGCCACAAGGAATAGACAGTATAAGAGGAAATTCCCGAAGAAGATAATTTTCCCGAATGTCTTCCACTTCTGGTTAAGCAAACGCCTCGAGAGGGGTGGGTGAGGAGGTCTTGACGTTTGAAGCGCACCATGTCTTGTAATGCGATATACCGCTGCCCATCCGAACCGCTTATGTCCTCGGGCCCAGGGTCGATATAGCGGAAGTTGTACGTGATTGCAGGGTTTTGGGGTCTGTTATTTCGTTGGATACACCTATCCATCACTACTTCAGCGGCTTCAGGGAAATTTTGTATCAGAAGAGACATTGGATTCATAGAACCGGTCTTCCTTTCCTCGAATACCTCTTCCCACCTGCAACAAGAAGATCTCATTAAATAAATGGAGAACTGATAGGATTGTGATTATAAGAATTTCCGCGCGCTGAGAGCGGTTTATTTCCTTTGTGTAGGTGATTAGAACGTTGAAAATATTGGTAGGCTAGTGCGCGCACGAGATCGTGAACAAAATCCAACAAAAATCACTTGAGCAATTATACTGATACATATTAGTCGCATCAGGCTCCTTGGATCGACTATTAATTGTTTAATAAAAGTTTTGAGCCATATATAAAATGCTTACAGGCAGCTATGGACATCATTTGTTTCTTTACAGTCTTTAATGTTCACAAAACTTGGCATGTAAATCTTTTAGCTATTTATAATGGTCTACTGTTGAAGGTTATTTCTCCCTGGATCGTTTGACGCTCATTTTCTTTGCATATGAATAAATTTCTGCCCGAAACTGTCGACAAGCCAAGGTTGCCAAATTATACCCTTACCTTATTTAGCATGTAAGCATATATCACATATCTTCGCGAAAAGCAAATGAAAATTGGCCCACATATGCAGTTTTTCGAGAAGCATTCAATCTTGGTCGCCAATGTTTTCTCGGCGAAAGGGCGTAAGTGAGGAGATTGAAACAAAAAAAAAAATTCTTCGTAAAAACGACAACACTTTGATCTTGATATACCATTTATCACTTAAGTTACAGCTAAAATCTTTGCATCACGACCCGTTTTTTTTTTCAAAACATCGATTTGTTTCGACTTTTTTTGTTCCGCCAGTCAAATCTTATAAGCCAATCAGACTCTTGCCCTGTATCGCCTAGTGCAATTGCCTGGCTTTCCGTTGCGACGTTGTCTGGTTTTAGTTCAGAGGGAAGCCAGTTGACTGCACTAGGAGAAACGGGCAAGAGTTTCATTGGCACAGATAGTTTCATTGGCGAAACCCTGGCAGCAAAGTCAAAAATCGAAAAATAGATTGACGATATTGAAAATGTGGGTCGCGATGCAATGGTTTTCTGTAAAAAAAACACAGGATTTTTGGATGCTTAACAAATAACTCTCCATTGTATTCCAGTTGTGTTGTTCAAAGACTGACCTATTGTGTTTGAGGATAGCCATTACAGCGTCGCAGCTTTCGTGCTCCAGAGCAACATCAAGGCAGTTCAGTTCGTCTTTGTTCAAAAGTATCGTCGCACCAGAGTCAAGGAGGATTTTGATTATATCCACCTGCCCGGTCATACAAGCAATATGGAGAGCAGTGTTACCATCACAGTCTTGGTTATCCATCTTGGCATCTTTCCAAGAAGTAAAGCTTGAATAAAAAATAATGGAAAACTTATAAATTTGATGTCACCTAGACGTTCGAGTAAACAATTCGAAACTTGAGAGCGAATTCTGCCTGATAGGAAACGAAACATTAAACACATTAAAGGTAGGTATACTGCCACCGAGAAATAACTAAAAAGCTAATCTGGAGAAGCGGAAGATATATACAAAAATACATTAATTTTAGGGAAGCCGGTACAAATACAAAAGCAGACGGACAAAAAGCATGAACATATATACACGAACAAAGTGGCATTAATATGGTCTAAACCTTGCATGTGTTTCAAAACTCAAATATTGAGTGAACTATTAACACATAGTGAAATTAAATTACTACTTGGTATAAGTATAATTAGTCAAGTGATTATAAGAATTTCCAAGGGCTGTTTGGTCGAGAGGTTCGTTTTCTCTCGCTATAATCACCTACAGGTGATTATAACATTGAAAGGATTGGGATTGCGCGCGCGAGTTTTGTTATGATGTGAAAAAGTCCACCAAAAACAAGTTTTTCTATATAAAAACCTTATGAATCACTTAAGCAATATACTAAAACAATTAGTCGCCGAAGGGGACGTGATTATCGGCGAATAGTCAGTCACCTAGACTTCGTCTCGGAGACTATTCGCCGATAATCACGTCCCCTTTCGGTGACTAATTGTTAAATAGAACCGAAGAATAGGAAATCAGAATACACCACAAGTCATAAGTTAACCCGTCCGTTGTGTCATACAGATCAGGTCTACATCCTGATCAAGTTTGTTTATAGAGGTGACAATATCCAGCAATTTTAATTCTGGAATCTGCTTCGCATTTTTATGATAGACTGACAAGACAGGTGCCCCATGTAAGGGAATTCAGCGTTATGATTCCGCATACTATCCCTCTGGATTCAAGAATCCGAACTGTCTTTGAATCCGGATTAACGATTTCAATTCTGGATTCCAGGTTTTGGTTTCCAAAGCTCACATTGTTGGTTTTCAGATTTCCTTGCATACGTGGCGAGTCGGGAAAGGATAAATTACAACATCGATATGAAAGGCAGTATGAGAGAGCTGACACCATTTAGCGCTCGCCGAAAGAGGCTCCTGTAAAGAGGCGTCTGTGCGCTCAAGCCAAACATTCCATACTGATGGCCTATTTTGACCTAAGGTCTGGTCAAAATAATTATGTGACAAGTTAAGATTGTTTGAGTCTTCCTTTTATCTTATTTCAATTCCTCACTATTAAAAGCATTGCGTGCTGTAACAATTAAGTTTCATCTAGTCAAACTGACCGCGTCAGAGAGGAAATGACCTGCTTAGATCACTAAATTTCAAATAATAATGTCAGGTTAACTCAGATAAACTAGAGTTTTTTGCATACAGACTCCTTGCCTGATTAATAACAGAAATGACATTTTTCTAATGGGTCCGTCTTTGAGATATTGGCCTTTAAACTTTAGTTTCTGCGCCATTTTATGGGAGAATTATTACTTTGATCAAGAATTCTGCAAACTTTGTTCAATATCTAAAATTCATATTCTTCAAATTTCTTTAAAGTTTGGAATTAAGCTTTTGGTCATAGAAACTCTTTGTATACGGAATCTTGAGCTTATACGTATATTAAAATATGGCGAAGTTAGACATTTCATTTTTGGCCATTTCCGCTCTGTTACTGACCGCCTTATTTCTTTTGACCAGTCTGTATAAAAACACGTCATCAATATGGAATGTTTGGTTTGAGCGCGCATACGCCTCTTTGCTCGCCTCTTTCGGCGCGCACTTCATTTTAGTGATGCCAGCTTTCGCTTTGAAAATTGGACAGGGCCGGCACTGAGTCAAAATAATTGACTACTATATTGTTACCTAATGTCGCGGCGTCCCCTGTCTTTGCCGCCCACATTAAAGGCGTCCAGCGGTTCATATCCGCGTCATTAATTCTAGCCCCAAACTGGAGCAAGATGGAAGTAGACTTCCTGGCAGATAAAAAAGATTATTATTCAGCACATCGATGCACTGCCCAAATATGGTCATTGGAACGCCAATAGCTGTCTTCTGTACATGACAGCTATCCTGCGATATCCGTCTCTCAGGGAAATATGATGTTTTGAGCTCGTAAATATACACAAAAGTCATGTCTTTCGGGGGTTTTTGTGCTATCGATGTGCTGAATAATAAAACCATTATCCTGCTCGATTTTGCAGAATATCGTCTGATTTTAGCCAACTCGGGACTTCGTCCCTCGTCGGCTAAGTATCAGACGATATTCTGCGCAATCTCGCAGGATAATGGTTAATTGAATGTCTTTAGAAGCAACTTAATCCATAAGCACTTTTCGCGTGAAAATGGCGTCACGATGGTGCGGCATTGTTATCTTGGCGGAGAACAAAGGAACAGGCGTTCATTATGTATTCCTCCCAAAAAATAAAACATATTTATAAAGAAGTAGAAAAATGCACTTTAGTAAAAGCTGAATTCAGGCGTGACTTTCGAAAGTAACTAAGAGTCACGACTAAACGCCGAACTTTCTTCGTCCCATGATGGCAGTCTTGTATTGTTTCCTTTCGATCCTTTCCAATTGGCTATAAGTGTATTTTAGCGTTGCCTCCAGCTCCAACTGACACTCATTGGACATCCGCTCTCGCGACAGTACCCTGGGAACCTGCACAGTCTCCAAGCTTCACTCGTTTACTAGACGCTTAATAAGGAAACGCATTTTAAGGTAAAACGTGACGCGTACTTGTAGCATAATCAGTCAAAGTGTGTTGGTTCCTTTGTATCATAAAATTGTGTTTATAAATGCATACCTCGCTAGGTATGTCACGCAACCAGCGATCCCACGTGCATGACAAGCTATACCTTAGTCCCCCACCTCCCCCTTTCGGTTAAGTAATCACACCTTTTCTTATTCATGACAGCGTAGTGTAAGGGGGTTCTAATGCTATCGTCGATATCATAGACAGCGTTTAGAGCAGACCGAGTTAGCATCTCGACCACTCTTGCCTTGCCGGACTCTGCCGCCAAATGAAGAGGTGTTTTACGATGAGCATCTTTTGCAGAACAGTGTGACTTCGCTCCCAACATGGACTCGATGATCTGTGGAACAGAATAGTAGATTTGATAAAATTTCCAGTTCCTGCAGAAAAGCTGTTGACTCACCCCCTTCCTGCTGGCTGCCATAAGAGGCCAGAAAGGGTCTTTCTGGACACGTTTTTGTATTTCACACTGAATTACAAAAACATCCCACATTCAAGGGTATTGGCAAATCTATTCTCGTCTTGGAACTTTCTTAAGATAAATAACATATTTTAGTTCTTTTGTTTGACTTCGGGGGGCGAATGAATTCAACAATGTTTCTATATTCGGTTCTTTAAGTTGCCCTGGTGCTATCATCGCATTGGCTGCATCACAGCGCTACCCAGGCTCACCCATAGAGGATTTTGCTGCTAAATGGTTTCCTGTTTCACAGGTTTGCTTGTGACTCAGCCCGATGACTATTTCGCGTGATAGATGTATAGAAGCAAATAATACCGGGTGTTTTCAATACTTCGCCAGTATTTTCAATACTGCTTCATTGGCTTAGGCAGATACGCCCCTGGTAACTGCACCGCTTACTGCGTTTCCTTGTAAAAATTGCAGACTTTTATTATTGGCTCCCAGTGACATTTAGCCAGTACGCAACGATAGCACGCGCCTGACAGAAGCTATAAAAAACCTAAACCTCTTTTTCTTCTCAATTTTTTTTCTTCACTGCGCTAAATCTCAAACTTTACCTTAGTATTCGACGCGACAGCAGCATAATGAATAGGGGTGCGTTCAAGAGCCAAATCCGGTTGAGCAATTAATTGTGTCCCTGTCTTCTTCAGGATCATGCTAACTAGTTCATAATGCTCGTTCTCGACAGCAAGATGAAGACATGTTTTTGCGTTCACAATCGACCACATCCAAATCTGCGCCTTTCTCCAGTAACATGCGCCCGCACTCCAGCCGACCAGCGGTTACAGCACAAAGGAATGGGGTAAGACCGCATGCGTCTTGAATATCCACTTGCGCGCCGTTGCTAAGGAGTAGCTGAAGTGACTCGTGGTTGCCAAACTGCGCGGCGCTAAAAAGATGTGACACAAACCAAAAGAGAATTTGCTAAAGGCGTCAAATCATATATATCAGGGTATCAACCACGGGGACGTCGGAAGTTGCCCATCCTCAGTGTAGGACTTACATACTAACCCACTACACTGACAAGGGAGCCTCGTCATTGGAGCCTCGCTCTGTGAGGATTTCCCGGCCCTCGGGCAAAAGCTAGTAAATAAATAAATAAAACCGATTATGTCACATTTTTTTTTTGTTGCGCACAGCCTCAAAACAACCGATTTTCACTAGCCCGATGTTTGAAAATCAAAGGTGACATCGGCAACTGCTAAAAAAAACTTTTAAAGCTTTTTGGGGGTTTCGCCGCCACACACCAGCCGATCGATCAGTCAGTAGTCAGTAGTCAGTAGTAGTCAACGAAAATTCAGATAGTGTGTGCTTACCTTAAAACAATGCAGAATTTGAATGGGAAAGACAGCAGCAGCCATAATGCTTACGGCGGGTTTTTTTGTGATGAATTATGCGGATCTATGGTCCAATCGTTTATCAAGTCAACGCAACGGGTAGCAACTCGCGCAACGAAATGAAGTACAGATAAACATGCAGATATACAAGCAGACAAACAGACAGGCATGCATAGCCTGTACAACTAGTAACTGGACTAACATAGACTCGTCCCAGGCGTCTTGTCACAGGGTACAGAAAGGCTAAAATGGGAGTTGGGATTGGCCTTATTTTAGGCTGGGAAAATGAGATTGGGGTCACTGGGGCTGGGATTTGACCACCTGGAAAGGGAATTACCGCTAAAGCCGTTGTATCGCGACCCACATTTTCAAAAACATCAAATTATTTTTGGATTTTTGACTTTGCTGTTCCGCCAATCAAACCATCTGCCAATGAAACTCTTGCCCTGTTTCGGCTAGTGCAGTCAACTGGCTTCCCTTTGAACTAAAACCAGACAACGTCGCGACGGAAGCCAGGCGACTGCACTAGACGAAACAGAGCAAGAATCTGATTGGCTCATCAGATTATTTGACTGGCGGAACAGCAAAGCCAAAAACAAATCGATGTTATGAAAACGCGGGCCGCGATGCAACGATTTTAGCTATAATGTCCACTAAACTGGGAATTGGATTTTATATTATTTCCCTTTACCTTGTAAAACGATAAAAAAACGTCGTTTTAAAATGATTGTCAGGATAAAATCAGTGTAAACATCTGAAAAAGGTATAAAGCAGAGAAAAAGAGAAAACGAATTTAACTGTACAGCGGCCGTATCTTGTTTGGTTACCAGTCTCCCCCTTGACCATACTCAGTATTTCGGTCAGCGACTTGCAAACTGTGATTTGGCGATCAAGACTGTGATTTGGCGAAAATTTACACTGGGAAATGGGATTGGGACCCCCCCCCCCCCAATTTTTACAACAAAATGGCCATTTTCTGATACATTTTGCCATTTTAAATGAAACACAGAGCGAAACATCTTGCTAAAAATAAAAACAATTAATCACTTTTTCGTCTTGGGTGCTCAGAGGTGTATCTTCAATATATGGTATCTCGTTGGGTATCCTGTGTTATTCAAAATATACAGCAGAAGCAAAATGGCGGAAGACCCTATTCAACTTTGCTAGAGAAAATGGGGCAGAATGTGACAGAACCTGACGGGTCTTCCTTATTTGTTATAGTTTTCTTTCAAAATTGTAGCAGCTAGTATTGTATTTTGTATGAGTTGATACTTCAAACTCCCAATTTTGTTTTGACTAAGCCAACAGAATGGCGGCAAGTGAGTCTCTTTTCAATCAACCGTATTGATTAGTATAATTATGCCAGTTGTTGTTTAGAATAATTGCTTGATCTTTTGTAGCGGAGCTCCCGCGGGCGCCGAAGGCGCCCGCGTGCGGAGCCCCATAGCTACATGCAGGAGAAAAAGGAACAAACAAAAGTGTATATGCATCGAACGATTCTGTCATGGACTTCCGGTTTGTGCGTTCGTTCGTCCGTTCTTTCGTTCGTTCGTTCGTTCGTTCGTCCGGAATGACGTCATCGAAACTAGAAAAATCAATATCTCAAGAAGGCAACATCGATAGGTGACCAAACTTGGGTAAAGTTATTCTGGAGGCAAGGGGGGTGCACCACCAAGGTCACGTGACATGACGTCATCGATGACGTCATCAAAACTAGAAAAGTCAATATCTCAAGAAGGCAGCATCGCTAGGTGACCAAACTTGGGTAAAATTATTTTGGAGGTAAGGGGGTGCACCACCAAGGTCACGTGACATGACATCATCGATGACGTCATCGAAATTAGAAAAGTCAATATCTCAAGAAGGTAACATCGCTAGGTGACCAAACTTGGGTAGAGTTATTTTGGAGGCAAGGGGATCGCACCACCAAGGTCACGTGACATGACGTCATCGATGACGTCATCAAAACTAGAAAAGTCAATATCTCAAGAAGGCAACATCGCTAGGTGACCAAACTTGGGTAAAAATATTTTGGAGGTAAGGTGGATGCACCAGCAAGGTCACGTGACATGACGTCATCGATGACGTCATCAAACGTAGAAAAGTCAATATCTCAAGAAGGCAACATCGCTATGTGACCAAACTTTGGTAAAGTTATTTTGGAGGCAAGGGGAGTGCACCACCAAAGTCACGTGACATGACGTCATCGATGACGTCATCAAAATTAGAAGTCAATACCTCAAGAAGGCAACATCGCTAGGTTACCAAACTTGGGTAAAGTTATTTTGGAGGCAAGGGGAGTTCACTTCCAAGGTCACGTGACATGACGTCACCGATGACGTCATCAAAACTAGAAAAGTCTATATCTCGAGAACGCAACATTGCTAGGTGACCAAACTTGTGTAAAGTTATCTTGGACGCAAGGGGGGTGCACTACCAAGGTCACGAGACATGACGTCATCGATGACGACATCAAAACTAGAAATGTCAATATCTCAAGAAGGTAACATCGCTAGGTGACCAAACTTGGGTAAAGTTATTTTGGAGGCAATGTGGGTGCACAAACAGGGTCACGTGACATGACGTCATCGAAACTAGAAAAGTGAATATCTCAGGAAGGCAAGATCGCTAGGTGACCAAACTTGGGTAAACTTATTTTGGAGGCAAGGGGGATGCATTACCAAGATCACGTGACATGACGTCATCGATGACGTTATTAAATCTATAAAAGTCTATATCTCGAGAAGGCAACATCGCTAGGCGAACAAACTTGGGTACAGTCGAGAAAACATCCGGAGTATGTGGGTATGGAGCTCTTTGAAATGCAACATAAAAAAATCTGAATTTGCAAGAATGGCAATGGAGAACACGAATGTTTCCTGTAGCAAGTGACGTCGCGACAAGTCACATTATTAATCTTTTGCAGGACTTATAATTTTCCCTAGCAAAGGCCCAACAAGATAGGTAAACGCACCCTTTTATAAAAATATGTAACCGGGAGCTCCGCTTTTAGCCAGTGGCTAAATCTATATATTAGCAGTCGAGTTGAGTGCACGTGAACCTGATTCTTCGTCATTTTTTAAATAAATCAGGCGACAAGTGTGAAGAAGTGCTCTTTTGGGGTAACAACTTTTGATTCTGTGAGTAACTTTTTTCCGAATTTGAGCAACGTTTGAGCAATTTTTGAGGGAATTTGGGGCAACTTTTGAAGAATTTTTGAACAGAATATGTCTGTGCTTACCCCCCCCCCCCCCCCCCACCTCCTTCTGGACCCTGTTGTCAGCTCTCCGTGTCACGAAAGTTCACTGGTTTTCAGCTGCCCCATGACAGCTAATGGATAAGCGGGTAATCCGTGACGTCACTAACCGAGACGCCGCAATAGACCTTTTTTCCAAAATGGCCGCCGCAAATTCACATGTCTTAAAATTCAACTTACTAAAAATCAAATAATGGCACTAGAAAGAGTATCCTCACATTAGTAATCCTTTAAATTTTCGTTATGCCAAATGCCATGTCGGCTGAGAAATCAGAGTCTGAAAACTGAAAATTTTACAGAGATAGATTTGTATGACTGGGGGTATGACGCATACCCCCAGTCATACGAAACGTCTGTACATTTTCAAATTT
>JAWWUD010000269.1:0-49999 GCA_033964015.1 Scolanthus callimorphus
ATATAGCCGACAGGACAAACAGTACAGTCCTCTTGACCCTCCAGCGAGTAGGTCCCAGATTCACAGGCTACCCGCGCAGAGGATGGTGTGGCACAGCTGTAGCCAGCCGGACATGGAGTACAGAAGGTGGCTCCCTGAAATACATTCCATGCAGAAATCAGTAAGAAAAGTTCATTATCTGTTTCAAATTGGGGAAAACCAGACCTCCACTGGTTCTACTTACGCTAAATAGAGCGCGCGCACATCCTCAAAGGACCATCCTCTAAGGATTTACTCTCAGAAACCTGTTACTCTGAGAAATCTGTTACTCTGAGAAATATGTAAGACTGGCCCGCCTCGATTAGTTTGTGCTACCTGTGGGCCAGTCCGTTTATTTATTTTATACTATAGAGATATCGGCAAAAAATATTGGACCAATCAGAACACACAATTTGTTACTGCGCCCTATAGGAAAATATTCTTACCGCATCACTGAATTTTCCAACAGTACAGGAGATAGGTAGACTAGCTGGGTCCGGACATGCTTGACCGGCCACACACTGGGTACAGGATGAGTTTCCTTCAGCTGAATAGTACCCTGGTTCACAAGGGACCGGGGGCTGAGAGGCGTTCTCGCATTTGTACCCCGCAGGACACGAGACGCACTGGGCAGGGCACTGGAACGAAACAAGGTCAGTTTGAATGTCAGATTGTTGGAAGTGCAGGTGAATTATTTTTTAAGTAGTCATGGTTGGCTCAGTGTTACGGCGCTGGGACGTGTTCCACCACTGTGTTCCATGATCGATTCTCGGCTACGGCAGAGGACATTATTCTGTGAGTCGTGATCAAGACAGGTTCATACAGTGGGTTGAGCTTGGGCAAGCTCTACTCCCTTGTCGGTGTCTGCCCTCCCTTCTACCCCTGTTCAAGTTGGACGCTAAAGAACTGATTGCACTCTTCGTACGAGTAGGGGATTGTCTACCGGTGCTGATGGCCTGACTCTCGGAGGCATATATACTGTAAAACAGCCCTCATGGCCGTAAGCTGCGGTGCAGCAATTTGCGCCATGCAATGCAGCCCGCTTAAGTCCTCCAACCTCTTCTTGTCTTTTCCCTCACGATGAGGAGTTTTAACTTAAAAGACCCTTTCTTTCAATTTCTAAGGCGTACATTTCCCCACACAACCAAGACGAATGACGGAAAACGTTTTGTGCTAGGCAGACGGTGAATTCAGATGCGATAATCTTGAACAGTCTTTTCCAAGCGAATTATAATGAAAGCAATACAGCATTACCTTTCCGGCATTCGTCCAATATGTGCCGGCAGCACAGGCCTGAGGAGACTGAGAGGGGTCGGTACAAGTATGACCAGCAGGGCAAGATGAGCAGAACGAGGCTTTGGTGCCACTAAACGATCCTAGAAATAAACAACAACAAGACCATCACAAAATATGGTCAAACAAACAACAACACCATCAAAAATATAATTTGTCAAATAAACAACATCACAAACTATTTCGTGTGAGCTTGACAGTACACTACGGTACGCTATTTTCTCGTATATTTTAAATGTGTCCTATGAAATGTTGTCGCAGTGCTAACAGGCATCTAGTCATTCTGTCCTTCCTCAGTATAAAACATTGCCACAACGTAACCTACATTCCCGGATATTTTACCTGTTGGGCACGTTTTACAATACCCCACACCAGGAGGACTGAACGTCCCCGGCGCACAGTCCTGGGGACTAGTTGGTATGGACCCGCTCATGCATGACCGTCCCGCGGGACACTCGATACAGCGGGACGAACTGCCGAGATTGTACGTGCCATCAGGGCATTTCTGTAAAGAGATAAAGCTTGCATGAATTTATATCTACGATATCCGTACTCTAAAATGGCTAATGCCAGCAAAAGTAATCCAAGCTCCCAGTTGCCATGCTTACAAGTGGACGTGCTTCATGAATTTAAGACTGGAAAATGTCAGTTTACCTTGCACGTGGCCTGACCGCTAATACTATACTCCCCAGCAGCACATGGGGCCGGGCTGTTTGACGGGTCCAGACACGAATAACCCGCGGGACACGCGGGACAAACCACAGATCCCGTCTCGTTAGCATACGTTCCAACCACACACGGCTGTGGTTTGTTCGACTGGGAGGGACAGTAGTGGCCGATATCGCAAGGGACGCAGTGAGTTCCATTGGCATATGTGCCAGACTAGAAGAGATCAACAAACATATTTGATTTTAGATTTTATCCTGTTGATTTATTGGTCGCGCGTGGCCAAAAACTGAGAGATTAGAGCGAGCGCTGCTCGATTGGACTGCTCTTTGTTTGATCCACTGAGCTTGGCCAGTCACTAAAAAAGAGCATGCCCACACCGAGGCTTTGTATCCAGGTGAATTAGTTTGCAACTTCGACTTACCGAACATGCGACAGGAGCCAGAGTTGGGTCCAAACATATTTTCCCTGCCGGACAGGACAGGCACTCAGCAGATCCGGCGGGAGAATACTGTTATGGATAGAGAAATGAATACATTTATTACGGTAGCAACCTATGGGATTCAAGAAATATTCGTCACTCGGCTCGTTAATTCTACCGATATCGTTTTTCGCGTGAAATTTACCGTGGAATTTGAATGAATTTATCCAAAGAATTCTCGAAATAACCACCTACTAACAAAGCTCCGAATTCAATCGAAAATACTGCTGTCTCTGACTTGGGATGTTGTTAGGCTGGCAAAATCGCGGCTTACTGAGGCTCTTACACCCCCCCCCCCCCCCTGGGGGGGACTCCCATATTTTTTGTCGGGGATGATCGTCGGAAATTTTCAGTTTCACCCCTAAAAGATACCAAACATGGCGGGCCATGACGTGGCTCAAAACATTTATTACCCCAAAAGATACCCTAAAAGATTAGGTCTTATGTGCCAAGTACGCGCGAAGGACACAGGTAACAGGTGAAAGATACCCATCAGGAAATTTCCGTGTTTGTTTCTAATAGTCTTCTAATCGAATAATCTCTCTTTCTTGCACGGTTTTTAGAAGCACCATCATAAGAAAAAACAATTGGGACACAGTTTCGGCCCTAAAAGATATCTAAAAGATATCTCCCTAAAATTTATTGAGGATCAAGATCACCCCTAAAAGATACCAAACCATCGTGATTTTAACCCCTAAAAGATACGACGATCATCCCCGACCAAAAATGTGGGAGTCCCCCCCCCCCCCCGGGCTTTCAGATTACCTGTCCAGAAAGGCACGCTATTGGGCCCGAGTCTCGATTGGGACAGCGGCTTCCAGCACTGCACTGTGTACAAGATGTCTGTGCGGATTGGGTGTTATAATATCCCGGGGAACACTAGAATACAAAAGAACATGGACAACGAATATGTATGAAATATTAAATATATATTACATACGGTATCAGGAGGTCATTACAAGGAGTGAAAATCTATCGCATTAGTACTGTTCGCCAACACTGCAGAGTATGTGCTATTTTTAGCACCAAAGTTATTTGTGCTTTTTCAACAAAAACGAATCAATTCCATTTATGACTGCGATAATAGGGAATATTTTTTCCTCGCGAACTTCAAAAAACAAGTCGTCTTGACCTCCAGCTGATTCACGCCGGAATTAACATAACGTGCGAAAGTCGCGTGATTGAAACCCTAGAATTTCGATACTCAATTATTCTCATGAGCCACAGGCATGAGTCCATAACACGCTTTTTCATCTAGCCACATCGATGCAAAATACATTTATATAAAAAATGATTTTTAAAAAACGCTTTCGAAAACCGACGGGTGTAATGTGAACAAGTGGGTCGTGATATTGGTCGGTTCAAAAGAATGCCTCAATACCTGAGTACAAGTAGTTGCTCCCTTTGCGTCGGTGTAGTAGCCTGCCGTACAAGCCTGTGGAGGGTCACTGGCCACCGGGCATCTGTAACCTGGAGGGGACCACAAAAATACATTTATGTCACGTAAAGAACTATTCTAGCCGAAAAGTAAACCTACAAAAACGACAACATGGTCAAGTCAATCAGGAGCTTCTTTCTTTCTGTTTTTAAACACAAAAGACCATTACTTAAAATGGTCTTTCGGTATTCAGTTCAAATCCGTACGTCACCTTACCTCTTTCACATTCAGTGCAACTTTCGCTGTTAGACTCGTTGGCATAGAAACCAGCCGGGCAAGGCAACTCGGAGGATCCGGTCTGGAACGGACAGTAGTTACCGGGTGTGCACGGGCTACAGGATGTTTTTCCACTGGTAGAGAAACTCCCCCTCCCACAAGGCACGGGACTTGCGGAAGCATTGTTGCAACTGAAATAACAGGAGAAAGGGCCACATTTTTCAACATTCCACGATTCTTGTTGTAAATCAGAAACTAAATTAAACTAAATCATGTTACAATACTACCGAAATCACTACTCGCCATGAACTCGCCACAAACGATTGATCGGTTTTTATTTTATTTCCGGTTTTACCCAATCTCGTTTTTCGTATTTGGATTAAGATAATGTTATATCGGTCATAAATTTTTAGGAAAATCGCACAAGACAACAAGGTACGCTTCTCCATACAAACACTTTCTTTTGTTAGAGCCGATTTCGTATAACTGTGAAAAAGGTTACGGCGCCGTGTTTTTCAGTCATTTCGCGTGATGTGATTGGTTGATCAGTCATTTCGCGCGATGTGATTGGTTGATCAGTCATTTCGCGCGATGTGATTGGTTGATCAGTCATTTCGCGCGATGTGATTGGTTGATCAGTCATTTCGCGCGATGTGATTGGTTGATCAGTCATTTCGCGCGATGTGATTGGTTGATCAGTCATTTCGCGTGATGTGATTGGCTGAATGTTCACGAGAAGGCGAGGTTCTGCACCGTGCTGTCACCTAGTCCAGTCCCTGAACTCTCCTTCGCGGCTCCGTTGTTTCCTGTGGTCGCGAAGGAGAGTTCAGGGACTGGACTATGCTGTCACCGTGTTCCGTAGCCTCCTCCGCATGGCATCTCTCTCTCGAAGGAAGAGAGAGAAAGAGAAAGGGATTCGGCCGGGCTTCCTGAACCTAAAACACAGGAGGCTAAGCCCAACCCCTTTATTTCCCATTATTTCCTTGGAAGCCCACCAGTGGAGTTGCCAGCGAAGGAGGCTACGTGTTCCGTGCCTTTTTAGTCACGAAAAATCTGCTAGTCGATACTACTTGCAGTTCCGAATTTGGCTATCATCTGTAAATACCAGAGAAAAGTCGTTTTTGTACGTTACGCGCGCTTTTATTCACCTACGCGCCTTGTTTGGGTCTCGAGTTTTTACTAATGCTTACGTCCCCCATATTGCGCTGACCGTGACCCTGACCGTGACTGGTCACCCAAACAAGGCGCGTATGACGTGTCGGCGCGTATACGAACAAAAGCGCGCGTAGCAAAGACGACTTTTCTCTTGCATTTACGGATGATCGCTAAACAGGGACTGCAAGCAGTCTAGGTAATGTGTGATCAGAATATAAATACTAAGTATTTTAATATTAGTAAGTATTTTAAGATTAAAATAACCTCAAGCTAGAAAGGTTATATTCGTGTTAGCTCACCTATGACCTTCAGGACACAAAACACATGCAGTTGCGCCAGTCATATTAGCATAGTAACCAACAGCACATAGAGTATGACCCTGCATGCCAGACCCTGGACATTTGGACCCTGCAGGGCACACTTTACATGCGGTGCCGTTCTCAACATCTGAATAAGTGCCTGGGCCACACAATGTGTAATTAGCTGATCCATCATAGGGGCAGAAGGCACCTTTTGGGCATGAATTACATTGGGATACAGTTTGGTGAACAAATGTCCCTTTAGGGCACAAAACAGGTGCCTGGCCACCCGGGCAGCTAGTATGAAACAGACATTAATTAAGGTTAGAATCATGCAACACATGCAATTTGTCATCAAGGGGCAAGAGAAGTGACAGATGATGATTGATTAGTGTTGATTATTGTCAAGACCTACTGCCACCATGATCACTTTATCATCAACAATGACATCATAATCGAAAACAACACAATCAGCAGCAGCAACACTAATTAAAAACAACTCTATAACCATTGTCAATCAATGTCAACAGCAACAGCATTATATGGGAAACAAATTTGTGTTGCCAAGAAAAGACTTGGAGTTGAAATAGCCCTTGTATATGTTATTCAGTGCCAAAATTATTTAATACCAATCATACCTGTAACCTGCCGGACATATAATACATGCAATAGCTGACCCAAGACTATATTCCCCAGGGTTGCAAGCCACTGGGCCACTGGCCACATTTGGGCATTTGTGTCCAGGAGGACAGTTCTTACAACTTGTCTGATTGGATGTGTCTGTGTAGGTGCCATTAGGACAGGAGATGTACATTGGTAACTTGTCTGTAGGACAGTAGGAACCAGGCAGGCACACAGGACATACAGTGTGGGTACCAGCAATGGCATAGGAGCCACTGGGGCAAGGCACAGGTGCAGCATTCTTGCTTTGACAACTAAAAGAAGAGCACATAAATCACAAAATGCAATGGAGCAATTCAAAAGTTTATGTGAGAATGCAAAAGCCTTGTTTATAGGTGCCATACCTGTGCCCGGCAGGACATAGTGTGCACTTAGGGGCCCCAGCTAAACTGTAGTATCCATTCCCACATGCAACAGGAGTACTGGCAGCATTAGGACACTCTGACCCTGCAGGACAATTAGCGCAGCTTGTTTGATTTTTGATGCTAGTGTAGGTGCCATTACCACAGGGAATGTGAGCAGGCAGTTGGTCGGAAGGACAGTATGATCCCTCGTGACAGGCAATGCAAGCTGTGTAGGTCCCAGGTGGGGCGTATGTGCCTGATGTACAAGGCACTGGGGCAGCAGACTTGTCCTGGCAGCTGAGAAAATAAACAATATACTTTAGCAAAAATAGCAAGTCAATCTAAGGCAGAGAGCCTAAGGAATAATTTCTAGCTAGTTACAAACTAACCAGCATGACAAATCAATTTTGATACAGTGAAAACATTAGTCTACTAGACTGACCAAAATACATTAACCAAGTAAAATTGCATTATCATAAACTGCTACAGTCAATACTTCACACAACCTCGGTCCTTGCACTCAAAATTAGAATTTCCCATGACATTGAGTTTGGAGGAAGCATGATCAGGGAAGCATGGTATGGTTGGTTCAGCATTATGGCAATGGGTCTCTCACTGCTATGGTCTTTGTTTGACTCCTGGCCAGAACAGAGGACAAAATGTAAAAAGAAAGAAATTTCTTTCTGTTTTAGAAGTGGTTGAAACTGGTTCATATTGTGAGTTGAACGTCTTTTTACATTGTTTCATGTGACAATCATGTCAGTAAAGAATGATAGCAATGAAAATGATCTATACGAACACATTTTAATATGTTTAACAACAACACATTACCTATGCCCAGATGGACAATGTATACACTCTGTCGAACCGTTTCCACTATACTCCCCATTACTGCAAGTGGTTGGGTTTTGATTGGGGAGTGTACATTTAGAACCAGCTGGACATGTGTCACATTGTGTTTTGTTGGCAGTGATTGCATATGTTCCATTAGGACATGCTATATGATGTGACAGCCCTGCACTTGGGCAGTATGAACCAGGGGGGCAGTCTTTACATAAAGTGCTACCGGATGGGGCATACTGCCCAGGCATGCATTGAGTAGGGTCAGCTGATGCGTCAGTACAACTATGGAAAGAAGAATAGTTTATAAACATGATGACAACAAATGTAATCTAGAGTGTAATCTACAGGTCAGTTTGACTAAACACAGTGAAATGTACGGCATAACTAAGACATCACTGCAATTAAGATACATGTGACATAAGTTATATGTTTCTGGTGACATACAGTGTACATGAAGACTACATTACATGTTGTACCATTACCTAGAATGTGCATCTCCCAGGATTTTTTGGAAAAAAAGATGTAAAAATGATCCATGTGAAATGCTGAATTTACTGTAACAGAAGAATCGAAAGCCTTGGATTATTCATGTATATCCATTGTCAATCCGCCTTGAGAAATTTAGCTATTCACATTGGATGGGTTTCTGCAAACATTCCTGCATCTGTTATATCTACAGCTGATCCATGTAGAAAAACTAAGCCAGGATCCTTATATAAGATCTTACAGGATTTTCAAGGATCATAAACAGCATCTTGTACAGGATCCTGTTAAAAATCTGGCTTAGGTTGTTTACCAGAGATATTGCTGAAGACTGTTACCTACCTAAAACCTGCAGGGCATTCTGTACACACTTCTGACTGTGCCTTGCTATAAGTGCCACTGGCACAAGCTGTTTCTTTGGTGGCTCCTGAGGCACACAGGAACCCTGCTCGGCATGGATCACAGGATGTGTTACCCTTGGAACTGGTGAATGTACCATTGGCACATATTAATGGAGCCCCCAAAGGTACATCTGGGCAGAAGGACCCTAGGTCACATAGCGTACAGGCATCCTGACCAGCAGGTGCATATTCTCCTGCTTGACAACGCACTGGAGCAATGGCCTGATTTGAACATCTAAAATTAAAGCATCACATTTTTTTATTCACACAGTCTATCATGACATATGATGTTGGTGGAATGAGGTGTTATAGTCCTAGTAGGGATCCAAGCTTTGGAAGGAAGACAGTAGACAAGCTTTCAGGAAGAAGGGTAGCATCTCACCTCTCCTTTGAAGCATTTCAAAGCTTTCACATTTTAGTTGGTGGTACAAAAACGCTGCAGCCAAACTAGGAGACATGTAGAATGCAACATTGTGTCCTGCAAGTATCTCATAGTAGCTAAACATAGGATCATCAAACTTGTGTGTTTACTTGTCTTACAAGGAAACAATTCTGTGTCTTGTCTACAATTTAATTTGTTGTGTGCAACATATGTTTCCCAGTTTTTAAGCTAGGAAACATTAAAGGAACATGTTTCTAGGTACAATGTTGCATGGCTGCATGTGACCTTAATTTTAACCAAGGCTCCAAGGTATGATCATAGCAAAGCTGGATTCACCCCAAAAAAAATATTTGATTTTTTAAAAAGGAATCCTCTTTGTGCTGCTGCAAGTACATGTATTGCAACTTACTGATGCCCAAGTGGGCACTGTATGCATGATGATGCAGCCCCTAGACTATAGTAACCAGTTGTACATGTCTGGCACATCTGTCCCTTGTTTGAAAACTTCCCAGCAGGGCAGTCATTACAGTGGGCTTTTGAAGCGTCAACTTCCTGACCTGCAGCGCAATCCTATAAAAGTCAAAATTTTACACTTGATGAGCCTTGGAGATAGTGGGGCTAACTCAGGATAAATATGTTTAAATGAACAATAAGTGGAATTTTCCTCTGACTGAGGAACAAAAGAAGTGGAAAATGTTTTCTCGCACTCCTCTGGAGCCTGGGGTTTGCTCATGTGTTCAGTGTTCACAACAGTTGCTTTTTTGCTGCTGCCATCATGCCGGGGTTTGTCAAGTGCCCACCCAACCCTCAGGATTGGACGTGATATGTTCTGAAATATGATTTTATAGCTTTATGTGACAGTCTTTACATTTGCTATGCCTTTGTTGGTAGGCTGAGTTTATTTGAGAGTAAATGAAGTGGTCGTTGGCAGCGGTCAGCTTGACAATAGCTCCCACCGGCAGTCAGCTTGACAAAAGCTTCCAGAGGTGTGAGAGAAATACATATTACACTATCAGTAGTTCGTTAAGGAACATTTTTTTTTTCAAACACTGGGGTGCCAACACTTAGGAAATCAGGAAAAACCTTGAGATCTCAGGTGAAATGCAAAACATAATATCATTCATAAGAAAATTCCAAGAAAGAAAACTGGGAGAAATATGTGATATTTTGAAAAACAATTAATAATAATAATAATAATAATAACGTGCTCAAAGCGCTTTACATTAATGGATAACTCATCCTTTAAGAACCAGCTTTATAAACATGAGTGTGTGTTAGTATTGTGAGTTCTGTGACACTGAGGTTGGGCAACTTCCGACGGTCCTAGTGGTTCTTTAACGTCCCTCTGGTTCCGGTTAGTGTAGTGTATGTGAGAGACGGGGCCTACGGTTTAACGTCCTTATCCGAGAAGACGCGAAGGTCTAACCATTTGCAGATGTTAGAGCAAAGGCAGCACCTTCTCCTCAATTATTAGAAAAAGACCCTGAGTGTTGGCCCGGCCAGGGTTTGAACTCCCAACCTCCCGAACATAAGCCCGGCGCTCTACCACTGCGCTAACCGGTCGTCGGTAGCGAAAAATCTTGAGACTCAAAAGTAAAACTGTGCAGGTGCAGGTGCTATTTCAGGTATGACCTAGGATTTCAGAGTTTCATGAATAAATGAATGAATGGTGTACCGAGCCCATGTTTTGTGTCAGTCATGCAGGAGACTAGGTGGACAGCTTTCATAAAATACCTGTGGTAACTGAGATGGGTCTGAGCAAACTTTTCCATGTGTACAAGATTGGCATGTCCCATTTCCTACAGTTGAGTAAGTACCAGCAGGGCAGACTGTGACTACACTTCCTGTTAACTGATAGCCTGCAGGACAGGGGGAACAGGCTGTGGAGCCATCTGTGCTGTTATGACCAGCACTGCAACTCTAAAAAAATTAAACATGAAAGGAAAAGGAATTAAATAGACAAGTTGCTAAAAGTGGGATAACATCAACCTAGTTACTGAGACAGGCATTCTTCAAAATTACCCAGCTTTTGGTCAATCATTAAGCATCAGATGATCCTGTCCAGGGGTTGGGGTGTCTAAAACACTCCCTTTTCAGGACAAAAACACAGGAATCATTGGGTTGACCTGATTAATACTGTTCTATACATACCACGCATGCAGAGGATGCTGTTGATCCAGAGTTACTATTAGCAGTGCCAGCAGTACATGGTGTAGGAGAGCTAGAGTTCCCAACACAGCTACAAGCAAATTGGACATGATTTAGTTGTACATTACCACTGAAACCACTAAACTGTTAGCACCCTGGGAAAAATGATCCAGCATTTTTCAAACTCAGTGAGCTCTTGTGACCATTTCCATTTCTAACATCAAACAAAAGAATGCTGTCATGTGATCATTTCGATCAAGTAATGTGATCCTTTCTAATTGACTGAAAATTGAAAAGTGATTGATTGTTTCTTTCCTGAGGTTAACCTCCCAGAGGACAAAAAAGGGAGCTTTTATGACACGACTTGTGAGCTGGACTCCCATATTTTTTGGTTGGTGATTATCCGTGGGAATTTTCAGTTTCACCCCTAAAAGATACCCATCCGTCTTTCATTGAGATGCTGCCGTGGATGTTGTCTAATTTATTGTCGAGTCAACCAGGTACTCTCTCTTTCTTGAAGGTTTGTTGTCATGTTAGCACCCTAAATGATACCAATCTCCCTTAAATTTATTGCAGATCAAGGTTACTAAAAGAGACAAAAACCTGTGATTTTAACCCCTAAAAGATATGATGATCATCCACCCCGGAGTGTTCCAGGTTCATACACAGAGGAACAGCTCTTTCCTCAGAGTGCTTTTTTGGTAGTAAACATAAATATTTTTAGTTACATAATAACACTACCTTCTGCTTTAAAACAAGTTTTCATAAACTAAAAAGTTTTTTCAAAGAGCGGTGCTAGTACTTGACACTACAGTTTTCCGATTGTGCTGTTTTGTTGCATAACAGAAATATAAACTGTAACAAACAATCTGCGGTAAGTACTTTTATAATTAAAGAAACGAAATCAGCATCCTTTAACTTGAACAAAGTTACATACTCGTGTACCACAAAACTGAATCTATTTTAAATAGCGGTGTATAACATTTTGTGGGTTATGGCCCATCTGTCATCTAAGTACCCGTTAATAATTATTTACACGACCATCACCTTGTATGAAAACTATTAGAAAGTAACCGCGCAGGTTTTCGATTTCAAGGCGGGAAAGTTTATGCCTTTAGTGGACATTCTTTTTTGCGTTGTCGAAGGAATATCATAAAACGCTGTGCTCCAAAAATTTATAATATCACAGCCGTAACTGTTGATTTAATCTAACTTAAAATTACATATTACAAGGCCGACAGAACTTTGGAATCATAAAGTCGTGCAACTTACTAGTGGCCTGCTGGGCATTGAACACAAACTCCAGAATTCCAATATGTCCCAGCAGTACAGTTTGACTGATCACAGGGACAATCAACTGAACAATCACATACCGCTTCTGCTCGTCCTGTATACAAAAGAAACATTAGAAATATTAGAAATACAATTTGTAGAAACGGTAGCCAACTCGCGAGCAAAAGTTCGGCATGTTTACCTGGCAGCAACAGGACTGCTAAGACTACAATCAGAACGCTGTAAATGCATTTATCTTGTTTGAAAGATATAATATAAGTTCCTGGCGGCATGGAATTCTTTGTTGCTCTAAAAGAGCCGAGAGCACGTTCTCGAATTCAGCAAATATATCGCAGAGTCGTAGAAGACATCCAAATTCCTTCTGCACTTAGCACACGGCAACCAGGAATATTTCGAGTAGTCGTGAATAAGTTCTCCTGGATGATCACCCTTTGCAAACTCCAGCTTGTAAAATATCCAATATTTTTTAAAGAAATTTCGTTCTTTCCAAGGCTTCTTTTATTGCTTGGAAGATCAGACTTTTAATGCACAAATTTATGATTCCGTTCTTTTCTTCGAAAGAAGCAATCGATAATCATGCACATATTCCGTGACGTCATTGGCCCTCCGTTGTCTAGACGACGATATAAATGTTTACTCCAGAGTAAAAGTTTGTCGAAATTTGCTGAGGAAAAATTCGTACATAAACTTATCTTACAGTATATTGGCAAATAAGAACGGTCCCGTAAACATGAAAGAACGCATTCAGGTTCGCTGGGTTAAGTTTTCATTGTGTAGCCTTTCATCATCATGCAAATGTTGTTGTCTACTTTTGTAAACCCTGTTTTATTGTTCGGCACCAAGCGAAGGCGAACCAGCTATTTGTGGATTATTTTCGTGTTTTGGGCGATATTTCAGAAACTTTATAAGTGACTAAAAGTTCCTGAAATATCGCCCATAGCACGAAAAAAGTAAGCTTATTTACTACTTAATACTTCTACAGACTTTTGAGAACAACAATAAATGTTGTTACACTTTCCTTCTCAATAGTAAAAAAAAAACGTAAGAAAGACTACAACCTTAAGTTACTACTACTTTCATGAGGTCTCTTGACTCTGCACCATCACATCAGACAATCGCATGAGCCAGAAAAGCGTCCATTTTTTATAGAAACACATCTTCACATAACATAAAATCTACGGGTTTCAGTGACCGTTCGATGCAAAGGGCCTAAAAAATACTGCAAGCTCACCTTCAAAAAACTGTTCCCGCGCCCTTTTTCCCGAGCTCTCGCCACAGGAAGTCCATCAACGTAGGTAGGAACAAAACGTACGTTACGCGGAGCCTCCTTCTTTTGAGGACCTACGGAAAATTTTCCAGGGGGTTGTGTTGGACTCTGGAAATTCCACGGGCAAAAAAAAGCGACTTTCCAGGGACATTTTATCAAAAAGTAGATTTTCCAGGGGTATTTTGCAAAAAAAAAAAAAAGGAAATTCCAGGGGGAGTGGTTACTTTATGAGGTTGGAAATAAAATTAGAGGGGAGAAAAAGGGGTCTGTGATCGAGTGTGGCTGTTAGGCACAGGTAACCCAATTGTTGTGTTCGACGTCGTGCCTCGATTTCATTCCAAAATGGCGGGTATTTCGAGTGGGGAAATTTTACGCGTGAAAGAAGTGCTGGAAAGGGTATACAGTCTACAAGGAAAGTCTATTAGAACTTGGGGAAGGTAGGTTATCCCTTTTTTTCGGTCTTCCATTATAAAGCAACGATACTAGAAGAAGACGACATATATATGCCCGCATCTTTTGGATTTGGGGACGTTTGATCCCCCTCCCCCAAAAATAATACAGTGAGAAGAAATAAAGAATCTTTAGCTTATATGCCACCCGGTCTACAAGTCCCTTCCCCTCCTCCTGCAGACAGTTTTGTGGGAGGGCTGCTTGGGCTGACACCAGCGGATGGAAATAGAGCCTAACACACATTGGGCCAGCCATTCCATCTTTTATGCACCCCCCCCCCCCCCCCCCCCCCATTGAGTGACCTGGAAATCCATGGGAAAGGAAGGGGCTCAGTAGGGAAAATATCCTAGGGGATTCATTAGAAAATTCCATTGGGCTCCATCAGAAAATGCTGAAAACATCCAAGGGACCAAATGGGGAAGGCAGTTAGAAGGCACAAAATATCCATGGGCCTTTTTCCCACATTCTAGAGCAAATTTCGAACAAACAGGTTCCAAGGGGGTGCAAAGGAATTTCCCTCAACAGGGGCAGTACACAAACATTGAAATCCAAGGGGGACATTGACAATTCCCTCAGTAGTGGTAGCTACCATTCAGTTGTCCAAGGGGGTCTACAATTGATTGATTGATTGGTTTTCCAATAATCGATTACATCAATTAAGACAGTGTACTGGTCTATTAACATTGAGAAAACTATCACAAATCTATGGGGTTCAAAACCCAGGGGGAACTCGGGAGGGATGCTCGTTGTATCTTTTAGGGGTTAAAATTCAGGTTCCGGGTATCTTTTAGGGTATAAGATGAAAAAACAGTAATTTTCCCAGAAAATGGTATCTTTAAGGGTCTTCGCAGCAAAAATATGAGGGCTTAGTGTGCAGGTAAAGCTGTATTCCCAGCCATTGTTTGTTGTGCGATCATTACTGGAATTTGAGAGCCATGTTGAAAATGGTATCTTTTAGGGGTTAAAATTATGGTTGACAACGCCTAAATTGGTATCTTTTGGTGTTGAAATTTAATTTTCCTGATGAGCAGCCCTGCCCGACGATGTATGGGAACCCAGATTTTTGCAGATTTTGTCATTTATAGCTATTGTTTTTCTCCTTGAGCATTGGTAGAGTAAATGGGTAGATGGCTAATAATTAATGTACTTTATGATATTTCCTAATCATCAGAGTATTATCACATGATATCACCACCAGCCACGTCAAGATAAAAGATGGCACTCATGAACTTATGGTTGACACATCACTAGTCGAGCCATTAGCATTTGTCAGGGGGTCCCTGTACCATTTCATAGGGGAATTAACTGAGTCATTTGGATCTGATGCAGTACTTAAGGCAAGAATCACTAGCTGTATTGATGGAATGGACATGGCATTGTTTCAACAAGCACTGGAGATGAGAAGACAATATTACAAAAGCTGTCAACAACTTGACAAATTGGGAAATTCTCAAACCAAGACCTTGGTATGGTAACAGCTCCTGACATACCTGAAGAAGGTCAGTACTGGTTGACCGAAATATCATATATAAATAAAAATTACTTCTATAAGGTGTTAATGGATGATTCCAGCTATAACAACAGCTACTGCTACTTGTACGTGGTTCTGCAAAAACTTTACTGGCCTTCATTCCTGTCACCTCTATGGTATTTAACCTTGTTGGAGCAATGGCTTGTAGTAGTTAATTTTTTCCAGACAAAAGACTGACCTAAAAATTTACAGTCAAAACAAAATTATGACTATACTATAGTAAGGCCCTGTGGCAGTACTCCAGACTTGAAGTGATGGGCATTTGAGAAGGATTTTGGAGTTTGCAATTTTCCAAAGAATTTATAAGGTGTCCAAATTTAGTCCAAACCCTTGTTGAGGAAAGGATTTTTGGGGAATCACAAACAAGGGATGTTTTGGATACTGAAAAAAAAGGATTCTTGTACATAGCTCCCAGGCTGGGAGACCTGTAGCTTGGATTCTTGGAGGAGGTTTCATTGTCCTCAGTTTTTCTGAGAAAACATTAAAATATAAACAACGTTTACATAGCATTTTTGTCATGTTTTTTGATCAAAAACTCATTTTTTGTGCCCCTCCTATAGGCATATTTCTTGTGATGTCAATGTTTACATATTTAAAGCAATCGTGAGAATCAGCAAGCATAACAGAGCTACAAAAATATATGTTCTGAATCTTTTTTTTTGGAGGCTGTGCACAGGTTTTTAAAAATGAGTGGGTTGCTGTGTTTGGTACAAGGCTCATTAGCCCACACATTTTCTCTAAAATGAACATGTAACTATGCCCTTACAACTGAATGTTTAACCTTTAAATGTTCGGAGTAGTTTTCATTTGCTGTCCGCTATTCCTATTCAATGGTGATTATTTTTGAGCTCCTTCAAACATTGTGAATCTAGACCCTGCTTATGCAAATGAGCCCAAACTGTAAACATAAAACCTCCTATACAGGCATGGCTCTACAGGATTCACTTTTTTAACAAGAAATAGAGCATATGGATTCCTGATTACATCATCACCTACCAATGCCTTAAATAGACAGAGATACAAATTTTATAAAAAAAATTTATGGGATTGGACTAGTTTTTCCACCACAGGCAACCCAGCAAATGTTGGCTAACATCATTCTCTGCAGGGTTGGCACTTTTAATGTATAAACACGAAAATTTTCTTGTTACTACTGTAATTCTGCCAGAAATAGAGAACAAATGAAAAGCCGCCGAGAATGAATCTGTTTGGTCACGCTTGGGTACACACATATGTCCGTTATTGACCGGTGTGTATGGTTATAATTACCCGTGACTCAATCCTCGCATCTGATTGGTTAATTCCCAGGCAAAGCCTCATCTCCCATGACGATCGCACGCGTTCCATCGAAAATACACAAAATCCAAACTTGACAGCGGTCGGACATTCCACGGCAGAAAATGGGTTCTAGAAAGCTTTCTTTATTGCTAGTTTTCTGGTTCTGTCCTCAAACTGCGCTGCTAAGCAAAGCCAATGTCGATCTGAGCACTCCTTGTGTCCCGAATCCTTGTCTGAATACCGGAGTATGCTCCGTGAACGGGACAAGTTTCGCCTGTCAATGTCCTCAAGGATTTCAAGGGAGTAAATGCGAAATTCTTCCGGGACAATGCATTACGAATCCTTGTATTAATGGGATATGCCAGCTTGATAGCGCAGGAAACACAAAGTGTTTCTGTACTCCTGGTTATGCTGGTAGATTTTGCGAAATCAACGAAGATGAATGCGCTTCGTCTCCATGCCGAAATGGCGGCTTGTGCTTTGACCGAGTCAACAGCTACAAATGCGAATGTAAACCTGGAACTTACGGACTTCATTGCGAACTCCTTGAAAAAGACCTTCAAAAATGTGTACGGGGATGCGATGGGGGAGTTTGCTGGCGAAACGAGAGTCGTGTTATTTCAGTCGAATGGGGGTACGGAAAGTTTCTTTGCAACACGCAACATTCTTGTTTTGGTTTGCCGAATGGCACGCTTGCTGTAACACCTGATGACGGGTACATTGATGTACAGCTGAGGCCACAGCAGATACAGCTCGGCGATAGTTTAAACTTCACCATGGATGTGGATATGGCTGCATATGTGAAGATACGTCCCTATTATAGCAGCAGGGAGGAATTCTTTTCCTGTAACCAAACATCGGGAACATATCTAACATCAGGTCCTGTTTCGTCTCTTTTGCTTGGACCGGAATTACTCAAAGAAGGACGTATGATTTTATTGATAACGTTGATACCATATTCAGATGTGAATTTGGGCTGCGATTGAATGTGAGTGTCAAAGTCAATAAATGTGAAAAGCCTGGCTCAGCAGACCTTTGTTCTGATCATGGCCAATGTTTGACCAGCTTTGGCATGTCTGCATACCAGTGCAAATGTTGTGGAGGATTCAGAGGGGAATTCTGTGAAAAGGACGATCACTGTTTTTCAAAACCATGCAAAAATGGTGCAAAATGTCACAATAAAGAAGGCGATCCAAATGAATTATACACTTGCACCTGTGCACCAGGTTATGAGGGACGTCACTGCAGTAAAGTGATTGACATGTGTGCATCCAAACCCTGCAAAAGGGATGCTACTTGTACCCCCCTGGTTAATGACTTTAATTGTGCTTGCCCAGGGGTTATACAGGAAAGATATGCGATGCTGAGTTAGATGCCTGCAGCTCTAGTCCTTGCGAAAATGGCGCGACATGTGTCAATAAACTGGATACCTTTATATGTCTGTGCACACCAGGATATACAGGTATGAATCGGTTTATAGTTTTCTTCATTGTTGCTTTGCCCTGCTATGTAATTCTTGGCATATTTCCACCGTTCTTTACTCATTGCTATGTGGAAATGCCCCAGTTTGCCTACCAGTAGGGTAAGGGGACTTAAGACGTTTACGGATAAACTTGCTGCATTTTTGTGCTGTTTACCTTTTTCATTGTGCTTTTTGTAACACAGTTTATTTATCAGCAGCCTAAAAATATACAAAAAATGAGCGGAAAAGCAATGGATAGAAGGTACAGATAAATCACCTATTTTCAGAAGGTGCTTAACTTGTATCACCTACCACAAATCTTTTATGGTGCAGTTTTTGACACATTTTTGAAAGTCATTTTAAAAATGGCTTCACTTTATTTTTTAATCTTGAGAAGATACATTGCTCCCTCTTATCAGTTTTGTGGTTTCCCATTTTGCATATTTATTATGCATAACCTCACCATCAATAAAATATACCCAAGCTGAGTATGACTTTTTAACATGCATATAATTTTACAGACTTTTCGACAACAGCTGCCATTGGTGTTCATTTTTCTAAAATCTATAAAAATGTAAAGTTTGGTACAATGTTGCCACATTTTGTTTTTATTAGGTAACATTCCAAAAAGATTGTATTATTTTTTGTCAAAAATATCCTTATCTAAATTGGCAATTATTGAATGGCTGGACAGTTTCATTAAGAATTTAAGTTACACAGTAAAATGTTTAATGGAATAGCAAATATTTTAAAAATTGGCAAACGTAGAAAATGTGTGAGCTTTCATTGATTGGAGATTTGATAAAGACAAAATATTGGATTTTTTTGTCACCATTTCTTGAGGTTATCACTTTTCAACTAAAACTTTGCTATACACTATGATGCAACTGGAGTTCCTTTTGAGTTTCCAGCTCTGTGTTGCTATGAGTCCTAAATCGTTTTGCCTTCGGTCCTCAAAAGCATTCTGACAGCAGAAATTAAGTCATGATAAATGATCTATGCTATCTAAATTTATAACTATTGCCTCAGGAAAGTTTTTTATTATTTTGTATCTTGTTGTTAGGTGTGACCTGCATGTAACCTGTCAAGTTTAATTACACAATAGCCTGCTCACAGGCATTGGAGAGTAACTGTTTTAGGTCGAGAAATGCCATCTTGGATTTGTGACAAGGTTATGGCCACACGAAAGCAAACTGGCATTTCTCTACCTAAAACTACTCTCCAACGCTGTGAGCAGGCTAATTTCACAATTGCAGCAAGACATGCTTGTTACAGTGGAACCCAGCTAAAGTGTTTTAAACATTTAAAGCATAAGTGAAGGGTTTTTTGTGTGCATTGATGACAAATTCGTAGTATCGCAATGATATAATGTCAAGATTCTGATTTTGTTTGGCTGATTCCCTGCTGTCAATCAAAACATAAATCACAATGAAAACCAGTTTTTTTGCCTTATAAAATACACACACTCTTGGAAGTAAACTCTGACTTGCAACATCATAGTTGTGTAATTTATTGCGACAGTTTGTAATCTCTCTTTTATTTTAGGTTCCCACTGTGAAGTCAACATTAATGAATGTGCATCAAGTCCTTGTCAGCATGGTACTTGCATAGACCATATTAATGGTTATAAATGCTACTGTAAGCCAGGGTTTGGTGGCACAAACTGTGGCCTGAACCTTAATGAGTGCCTCTCCAATCCCTGTTACAATGGAGGATTCTGTGTCGACGAGGAGAACAACTACCGCTGTGCCTGTGGCCATGGTTTCCGTGGTAAACACTGTGAAGTTGATCTGGACTTATGCAAAGAAGATGGGTGGTGTGTGAATGCCATATCCTGTGTTGATAAGGGTAACCATGTGGATTGCCAGTGCAAACTGGTTATACTGGCGCAAACTGTGGGGTAGATATCCATGACTGTGTTCATCAGCCCTGTCAGAATGGAGGAACATGCCGTGACTTGGTAAATGACTTCAAGTGTCTATGTAACAAGGGGTTCACTGGCAAGACTTGTGAAAGTAAGTATGAGGATACCAGAGTATGCTTTGACTATTAAAACAGAGATCAGTGTTGAACTTCATTTGGGCTTGTACATGTGTGGTGTTTGTGTTGCACTTTGAGTTTCTGTTTGTTGAAGTTTGGGTCAGTCAGATTGTGAACTTAAACCAAACACACAAATTACGATACTTGTGTTTAGTTCCAACATCATGTCCAGGGTTTCAGCCTGGCCACAACAACATTAACTCACTTCACCTTAGAGTTCTAGGCAACAAGAAGCTGCTTGTATTAAGATTTGAGGGGTGGCACCTTAAGCGATATAGTATATACCAGTACCACCCCTCATTCACTGGTTTCTATTTTTGCTCTAATGAAGGGCTAAGGCTCGGAACGTCAACATGAACAGTGCTATTACAATATTCTTGGAACTCCATTCTTACTACAATCTCTTTTAGTCTCATCAGAGCAGCCTAAGCCAACTCCAGATACAAGGACCTTGCCTCTTCAAATCCTAACTGAGGATTGTCATCTGCTAAAGGTAATAGTTATTGTTATTATTCATAGCAGTCTAAAGTCCAATTACATGTACGAGTACAGCCAATTACACAGGGTAAATACACTGGAGCTGTGCCATTAAATTTGGTACTTGTACCACTTTTTATCCATACCCAAGAAAAATCTCCGACCTGCATAGCAAAATACTGACTTAATCCTTCCTCCATCTGATAAATAATCCACAATGCTTACGGTACAAGAGACCAGGGCCGGTTCCCAAAAGGTTGGATAAAGTTATCCACAGATAAAGTTATCTCCCAGTTATCTGTTGTATAGGTTTTGTTCAGGATTTATCCGTTGGATAAGCGTTTATCCACTGATAACTCTTAACTGGCCTTCTAGGAACCGGCCCCAGAACACCTGTCCCAAATAACAAATGGTCAATATAATAATACAGTTTAGTATAAACCAACTAATGGTCTATTACAAATCCTGCGTTCTGATTGGCTGAGCTACTAATGGTCTGTTAGTGATAGACCATGCCTGGCAAAACCACCACCTTTCTTTGCAAGGAAACTTGATTTTTCAACATAAATAATGGAATTCATTGCCAAAACTGACCAACTAGTTGGTTTATACTAAAACAATTAGACCTCTCGTCCTTATGTGCTATGATATCAATAGACCATTCGGCCTTCGGCCTCATGGTCTATTCATCATAGCACATTTGGCCTCGAGGTCTGATTGTTAAATATATGCTGATTCTTTTACATGTTAATATGGGACACAATGATGGATGAATAAACCTCCTTTTCTTTGATAAATACAAAGCCCTAAGCGTCAACCCTTTTTCTTAGAGAGTCAGGGCTTGAAATTGCGCCCGATACAGGCGTAAATACACCTAAAGAATTTCCTTTTATGCCTAACTTCTGCGTAAAGTTTCTACAGTGTTCTCCTAATGGATTTACACCTAGAGTTTTGATGAATTGTGCCTATAATGTTGGTACAAGGCGGAAAACTACGACTATGATTATTTCTTAATTCCAAGACCTGAGAGTAGCTTCATTATAATATGCTTCCCTTGTTTGCACTCTGTTATTCCTACAGTTTTTATGATTGAATTTTACCCATATGCACTTCTGTTCTATTCAGAATTCTGTCCTGGCCAAAGATATTTTGAAGAACATTACATATCACAT
Source organism: Scolanthus callimorphus (assembly GCA_033964015.1). Classification (NCBI taxonomy): domain Eukaryota; kingdom Metazoa; phylum Cnidaria; class Anthozoa; order Actiniaria; family Edwardsiidae; genus Scolanthus; species Scolanthus callimorphus. Next base: position 21,819 of record JAWWUD010000269.1, read on the forward strand.
GGCATCTAGCTGCAATTGTGCATTTACTTCGCATCACCTGCACCATGAGAGTATGTCAATCCAGTGTACGGATAGTATCAACGCCAGACTGACTGTTAAGATATCTGGTGTGGCTAAGATCTCATCTGCTCAGCTGGAGTGTCTGCTCTGGCAAAACCTGAAGAACCACAGCAACGTGTTGGATCTAGGTGAGAGAGCTTAATGTACATTGCTTCTTTGTATGACTTGTATGCCAGGCAAAAATTGACACCAGAGAGAGCGGATTGTCACTAAAATGTTCCCATCCCCTTTGGAAATTGAAGAATAAATTGCTCCAGGAAACCATGTGTCATAAATCATTTTATAGCCTGCTATGCCATGGGCAGATTTTGAAGTAAGGAGGCTCAATAGAGACAATGTATGGCAAAGTGCAGGCTGACAGATAACATATGAAAAACTGCTGAAAAGTGATGGGTTCTGCAACGTACAGTTGTGTGTCTGGGGACCAACTAAACCCAGATAAATTCTCCCAGCTAAAAAAGTAACGGAGCTTTCATTTCAAACATCTATTGCCGACCTCTTTCGAAGAAGTAAATGAACAGAAAATACCCATGAAAAGTATTTTGCTGCTAAAAACCGTTTCCCTGTTTGCTGCTAAAACCGTTTCCCTGTTTACGTTCTAGGTCATGATACCTTCCTTGTTGGCATGGAGAATGACATGGCATCCAAGTGTAAACGCTTTGGATACCATGACAATAAAAAGATTGGCGTTGCGGCCAAGACAAAGGAATCCAGTACTAACTTGGCTATCACGATAGGCTCTGTGTGTGTAGTGGCAGGGTTAGTTGTTGCCGCTATTGTTGTCTGCTGCAGGTGCAGGAACTCACGTCCTCCTACCCTCAAGAACACCAAGCCAGGTGAGTTGATCTTTCTTCACATTGATCGTGAGTGAGCGCAATCCCAAGGAGAGTTACCTTCCTCTTATTTTCTCGTGTTTTGAAATAAGTTTGGTTGAATACACCTTAGGTGTCTTACTGGTAACCTTCTGGGTAATGTTTTTAGGACTTGACTTGCGCGTCATTGGAGACCTAGATCCCGTTCACATGAGACCGGTGCAAAACCGGACCGGCACAATTCTGGTAACGGTAACGCCTGTTCATACGGTCCCGGACAATCTACCACGTTTTGCAACAGTGTTCACACGGCCAGACCTAGCTTTTCCAAAATCGGTCCGGTACCGCAGGTCCCGTGTGAACGCGCGACGGATCCGTACAAGAGTTGCACCGGTCCGGTTTTGTACCAGTCTCGTGAGAACGCGGTCCTAGGGTATCGCTGGATCGTTGCTGGCGCCTCGTTTACGATTCGCAACGCCCTGCGTATCCCAGGATGTGTCTTGCATGGGAAGCAAATTCTTTGGGTTTTGTACCATATTTAGTTAACAGTTAACAATTGCTACACAGACTCGGTCTCTTATCTGTTTCTAATGAAAAATACATGTAGACATAGAATCTGAGTAAATGGATACTGACTGGTCATGTATGTTTATTTAAGAGTTGAAGACGACCGGATCAACCGACTAAGTGGTGAACTCATTGATGCCGTTGCCCCTACACCCAAGTCTATGTACAGGACAAGTGGAGGCTACCATAACTATGCATTCAGTGGTCGGTTCGACCCAGAAAACCCAATCAAGTCCAAGAGAGTGTGAAAAACCCTCGTAAAAATTGTGGCAAGTAACAAGAATGCTTGAGCGCCCATCAAGCGTTCGAAGAGACGTTCTAAAGCAGAGTAAACATTTCCAGTTCTTCAGCAATTTAGTGGAGGCCTTTTCTTTTTGGTTGGAGTGGTTCCTTCGTGTTTGTTCCGCGTGAAGATGAGAGATCTAGTGAAGAAAGTTAAGTACGACTTCAATAGAAAGAACAGTAAACGTTGTATACCGTCAAAGGACATTTTGAAAGTGAACATGCGTGCAAATTATCGGCAAATTATCTTCAGCAAAACATTCTCGTACCCAGAGCTCCTCATGCTCGTCACCTCGCGGGGAGGCTCTGATGATTTTGCTGATTGGCGTACTAGCAACGTCTCATTTGCCCCATGAACACAACTTTGCGCGCCCGAAACAAAAGTACACCCAAAATATTTGATGTCCACGCTTAAGCAAAGTGCGGTCTACAAAAATTCTCGACAAATAATGATTTCGTGGTAGGTTTGTACATTTTTGCCGCCAAGGAGGATATTAAGATGAGGTCAGGTGAAAATCCCACAATAACAAGGAATCCTCGAATCCACATGCTATTTGAGTCATTTTTTTCGAGTGTCCTTCAGGCACTACCTGCAGAATACTGAGCCGTGAACCTAACTCTCAAGTAGTTTCTCTAATGTGATCACGAATCCTCCTGTGGCGCATTGGGCAGTTACAATAAATATCCGCCCTCCCCTGTTGAGAAATTCGCAATTCCAGGGTGGGTGGTCATAAAAGTTCTGGAGTCCCAGGGTGGATACCCTATGGACCAAAATTCCAGGGGGTAATCCAAAAGTATGGCTTTCCACGATGGGTGAACATAATTCCAAGAAATTGCGCAAGGGGTCATGAAAAAATTCTCTGCAAATCAAGGGTGGGTAGCGACAACCTATACGTTCAAGGGGGTGGCTGAAAATGAAGTCCTCACCAGTTGGGGCGGATTATTTTTGCGACTGCAACGAAGAATGTGTATGTGGAGGGGGGGATTTGAAAAATCAAACCGTTGAGTCCATGGTACGAGGAGAAGAGCCAGTACCTGATGGCATGGTGTTGCCTTTATTTATAGATATAGATATATTAATAAAACCATTAAAATGATCTTGTAAATACAAGCCTCGATGATATTTTGTATGTATACCTAATGCGTATTAACTGTTATTAAACTCAAATAATGTGACGAACGCTTTGATGAATGAGAGTAAAATGCGATGTAGCCTGCTAGCAGGCGTTGGTTGGCTTTTTTAGGTCGTTTTACGGCAAGAAACGAGCGAGAATCCCTGCTAGCAGGTTAAATGCGATGCATCTGAAACCACAAAGATATCTCTTCCTCGGTCCTTTCAAATTGCATCCTGAATACGACTGAACAGGCGCTCTAACTTTTCGAATTATTTAGGCTAAAATGATTCGTATATATTAGTGTTCGCAGTTTCGCATTATACAATGCTTCCGAGTACTGCAGAATATCCCACGCGTTGCTTGTATTTTCTGGTATACACACGAGCCTTTCAGGTGGAATATTCTGCACCACGCTACAGAAAATTAAAGGCAACGTTTTTTCGTAAATGCAATGCACAATAGGAAAGTTGAGTTCTAAAAGGCATCGACCGTTTACTAAAGGAATGCCAGGGGCGTAGCCAGGAATTTTGGAGGGGGGGGGGGGGGGGCGGATAGTGAAGACATGGGACGAAAATGTTCAAACTTCCTCCAGCAAATACAGTAAATGTATGGGAAAATCTCCCGAGAAAGGGGGAGCCCTGTGCCCCCCCTGGCTACGCCCCTGAATGCGCGTCGCCGCATTGACATCTCAAGTGAAATCGCCATAAGATCGCTAGCCGTTCACACATCGCATCTCCGCAGAAATCGCAGATGAAGACTCGCGCCGTGTGAACGGGTCATAAAATGACTGTTTTTCTATCCTCTATTCAAAGTCCATTTGCGGTACGTTTGTGTTTCCCGTGAGCCATTGTTGGCAGACATACTTAAGAAATTAATTCCGATCAACGTTTTATAAAGGCTGGTATTCCCACTCAGATTTATTCAATTTTCATTAATCACCATTTCAGCAGGTCACTTCTGAAAACGACCGCCTGCATATATTGCGCACGCAGTTTCTATGAATAGTTTCTATGTTGCTAGCTTTGTCTAATCCCAAAAGTGTAGTAACTTGCATTCCACGTGTACTGTTCCTGAGTTACAGAGGTTGCAGACGTCAATGATTCTCACAGCAGGGGATTTTTTATTTTGAATTGTCACTGAATTTAGTCCTGTGGATAGCAATTCTATTGCATTATTGATAACTATTCAAAGAAGCTCTCCAAAAATAGCCTTCAAGGCGAAGAAACACAAGACGGAGTTTGGTTACAGCGAAAAAAGTGAGTCCTGGCGTCTTTTTCTCCATTCATAAATATTGTAGATGTTTACTCGAAAATTAGAGTTGTATATCTATACTTTATATGATACTTTCTTGGCTATATACTTACCAAGCAGGTGTCATATTGGGGATATGATTAACAAAGCCTTTATTATTTCCCACCAATAGAAATCATTCTCTCTGCTCAGCGAGATTTCTACTGCCGACAGCTCTTCGCTACTTGAGTTGGTTGTTTGTCGGGAATGGAGGGCAATTCCTTCCTTCAAAATGGATGCATTTCCAACAACGGTGAGTTGATCGTGTATAGTACGTCCTCGCTCGAGCTTTAATATGCCGCAATTCCGTTGGATGGGATTCTTGTGTTGAGGTAGCTTTACTAAAAGAAATTGGTAGACCGTTTGATTGATTACATCGAGATAGTTTAGATAACTTTAGTAAACAAAAGCTTTTGAAGACTGATGTTATTAGAAGTGTTTCATGAAGAGCAACCTTACGTGAAAACATGTTGGAATAAAACAGAAAGCTGCAAAATTTTCCTTTCGCGGTAAAATTTAAGGCAATTATCACTTTCGCGACGAATGATGCGTTTTTTTGAAATACCACTCTAAACCTCTTTTGCATCGCAAGTTACAAGGCATTTTATTGCGGCTACCGGACATTCACCAATATTTCCCAATAACTGAAATGTACAAAAAGAATACATTTAAGTAGGCCTACTCCGGGTCCTAAGATCGCCGTAATCTTGGGCGATCTTGAGCGATCTTGGGCGATCTTGGGAATTTTTGTATATTCATGTTGTAATCTTGGGCGATCTTGGGCGATCTTGGGATTTTTTTCTATATCACATGTTGCAATTTTGGGCAATCTTAGGCAATCTTATGAAATTTTGCTAGATTTTATGTCGCAATGTTAGATGATCTTGGAAATTTCTGGGTGATTTCAGGCATTTATATTTAAAAAAATCATAAGCGTTGATTTAAACTCTAATTTTCACTAGTTTATCACAAGTTGTACTATCTTATGAACTTTGCAAAAATTATGTATATTTATTTAACTTTGATTTTAGATGAAAGTGGCACAGTTAATCACTATTTGTTGTACTATTGAACTTATGTCTTACCTGTTTTTTTTAAATCATTAATTGATTGGAAACACTGTTTACTTGAATAGCCCTAGATTGAATTCATTGCATAACTCAAACATGTTTCAACTTGTAATGCCCTCTAGCTATATTAAATAGACAAAACTGTAAAATATAAAACTGTTTTTATTATTTAATTTACTTAAAAATAATAATAGAAGAAATTTAATTCAAATTTAGCAATCAAAAAGGTTTATCAAAATCAAATTCTTGAACATAACTTAAATGTTTTATTCATCATATTTTTTTCAATTTACTATAAAATAAATAAAGCAATCAAAACGGTTTATAACAATTTAAATGCCAAGAATTTACAAAAGTTACAAGCAGGTTCCTTCAACATGAACTGAGAAATTATTTAGTGCTGCAAAAATATACAATAATATTCCTTATAAGCCTTGTATCTATAATTAGAAAACCTTACGATTTGCTACAAATGATTTTTTTGCCATTTTACCTTCTAAGAAACACAATTTTATAGAATAATATTAATAAACGTTTTAACAGTTCATGTAGGCTAGTAAGAGGCTTATGTATTTAATACATAATAATACACATGAAAAAATCTCTGGATTCTGATTGGCTGAGAGCAGTGCAGTTTTTAGGTAACAAAGTGCCAAAAAAGGTAACAAAGTGCAAAAATGGTTAACAAAATGCAAATTTCTTTTGAAATGCTAAAATATTTTGATAACATAGAGCTATATTATGGAAACTTTGGTTTTTGTTCATGCTCAAATTCTGTCAGGTTTTGGTCCAGATTTCAATCAAGGAAAAATGTGTGCGGCTTGTTCAGTTTGTAAGCAGATTTGTGAATGACTCCTTTGGAAATTTTTTCATGTGTATTATTAATACGAAATCATACGACTTTTCTCGTTCAATTTGGAATTTATTTACACTCGTGGGTTTTTCAAAAAGCTCAAATTCCACTCGCCTGCGGCTGGTGCAATTTCGATACTTTTTGAAAAACCCACTCGTGCAAATAAATTCCAAATTGAACTCGAAGTTGTATGATTTCCTATACTAATTAATTAGTTCATACTGTTTCGCATGAAATTCTGATTGTAACCTTCCTGAATGTGGAAGTTACATCCCTAAATCTATATATCTCTAGCATTGTTATCTTGTTCTCAATATTTACAGAACATACTTACAGTTTGCCACAAAACTCTTCATGGAGTTTTTATACTTTTAACAAGCTTTTTTACAGTACTGTTAAGTAATATACCCGAAACTAAACCCGAACGCAAGAACTTTTTTCTCTCCAAACTCGTTTTCATGCCCAATCTTTTTTGATAAAAACTACACAGGGATCCCAGAAATCCAGACGGTTTTTCAAACGGCGCATTTCAAGCGTTCATTTCAGTTTCAGTTGGTGATAGAGCAATGCAATGTTTATTCATGATAGATTAAGATCGTATAAGTTATTTATTTTTACAAAGGTTTCCCGCGGTAACAGTCGCGATCCTTCTGTGTTTTCGGGATCGGGGGCCCTGTGGTGTATACCGCTCGCGCGCTCAGGCTCCAACACTCACATTCAATATGGCGGCCAAAACGGCCAAAACGAGTATCGCCTCTCTACGTACCTCTTCGATTTTAGTGGCTTTAGACACGGAGAAACTCGGTACATGGGAGATAAGTTGCACAAAGTAAACAGCAAGTCAATATTAGTCTAAATGAAGTCTAAAGCACTACTGGTAAATGCACCAAAGCTAAAGATTCAAGGTGAGAAATCCAACTAACTTTACTATAAATAAGCTTATACCAAAGCAACTACCTACATACTACTGTACTAGCACTAGTACTATCACGCAACGTTTGACCGCTACAAAGAGTGTCTATGAGAGTGAATGATATCACAAAGAAACTAAAGAAGCAAATTGCAAATGCATCATTCTCTTTCACTTTCCATTTGCAACAAGTTCAGCTGCACTAATATTAACTTACCCCACTATCAAGATTTTTTTCAAGAAAATATAGCTTAGGTCTTGAATGAGAAGTAAGGAATCTTAAGGGGCAGTGCCATGGTTGTAGAAACAAAAACACAAAAATATTACCCAAAATAAAGCAGATCAGTAGTGATAGCTAAATAAGCCATATTTCTGACATTCCCCATTACAATATGACAAACAAGCAATTTTTTAGTGATTTTGTGACATTATGTTCATACACAAAATTGGTTTATTTTGATAGAGGAAGAGCTGATGTACAAATTTAGTCTACTATTTTGAGTAATGGTTTGTTGATTATTTTATTGCATTGAATTTCGGAGGGTCTAATTTGCAGGTCGCAGGTTGCAGGTCAGGTGCAGGTTGCAGGTCAGGTGCAGGTTGCAGGTCAGGTGCAGGTTGGATGCAGGTTGAGTCTAAAATGCAGGTCGGGTGATTTCTAGGTTTTTTTTAGATTTAGAGGAAATTTTTACTCGAGAGAGACAGTATAATTATAACACTTTGTTTTGGCGAAGAGATCAAGGTGAGTGCTTTTATTCGTGAATTATTCATGTAAAACCGCAGCATTAATCAATGCCAAGCATGGATTAGTGACAATAGTGTGGGTAAACAATATTATTTGATTAGCTTTTCGACCTTGTTATTTGCTTTTATAACGCCGATTGGGCTTGATCGGGGGTCTTTCATCCAACGACTTGATCAGATTTAAGTCTTGTCACTGAATAATAGAATATAGTTTATACCTTATGCTATGACATCACATCGGTATTAAAATGACAATACCACGGGCTGACTCTCCCGGTTTTTCCGGGAGACTAAATATTTTTCACCTTGTTTCCTGAGCTTTTGTAATTGTTGTATGTTTACTGTGTTTATTTTTATGCGATTACTCGACAGCCGACTTTTCGGCTCACTTTTTCCTTTGCGTATTATAATATACTGTCTCTCGAGATTATAATATACTGTCTCTCGAGAGAACAAATTTCCTCTAAAATGTTAAATCTAAAAAAATCCCGTAAAAATCACCCGACCTGCATTTTAGACTCAACCTGCATCCAACCTGCACCTGACCTGCAACCTGCACCTGACCTGCAACCTGCGACCTGCAAATTAGACCCTCCGATTGAATTTAAGCTTATTCGTGACACCTTTTTGAGACCCAGAATATGAAATAGGTTGTACTGGTATGGTTTTCATTATTATTACATATTCATTTTTTAAAAGGATATCTAAATATCGATATAACATAGAGGATATTACATGGCCGCCCGGAGATACAAATTTTATCTTCGAGTGTTGAAAATTTATCTCATGAGTGAGCGCAGTGAACGAGTGAGATGAAGTTTTAACACAAGAAGATAAAATTCGTATCTCCAAGCGGTCATGTAATGTTCTGTTTATTATATAAACATCAATGAAATACCAAATTCAAATTTTATTTGAGTTAAGCTTAAAAATCAAGCATTCAGCAAACGGAGTGTGATATTTTCACATGTGAAAATAACATGATATTTTTTTAGATCACCTGGTATTTCATTGGTGTTTATATAATAAAATATAATAATTTCATACCGGTATGGTTGATCTTAAGTGACCTTCCATAATCTAAGGCAATCTTAGGACCCACGGTATGATTGAATCATGGGTAATCTTGGGCAACCTTAGGCGATCTTAGGCGATCTTAGGCGATCTTGGGCGATCTTGGGCGATCTTAGGACCCGGAGTAGGCCTTTAAGTCAATAACACACTAAAGAAAACTGTTATTCTACATATTCGTTTGCGTTTTATATAATTCCTTTGTAAACAGGTAAACGAGTTACGTTACCCCTGGGACCAAATAAATCTGTTTTGAATGTATTATAGCTTCAAAAAGAATTCACTGACAGACCTTATAATTAATCCTGTCATCCCCATAACAAAAGCTTGTTTCAGTACAATTATTGGTAGAATGATCAGAATGCATCGCCAGGACTCCCACTTTATGTTACCGAACGCCAAACTGCTTTTCTTGGCTACCATCCATCAATTCAGGCGCATTGACTTTTTGTTTGCATTTTATGGTGAAAAATTTGCCGAGTCCCAAAAAAACTTTCAAGTGAAATCACTCAGAGTTGCTCACTCGTTTGATTGACGGAAGCCAAACCGCGGTTTGTTAGTTGGCGTGGAGTTCACAGAATATGAAAATGGCAGTAATTAATAATAATAATAATAATAATGATTATCATGGATTAGCCATACTTAGTCTGTCATTACGATGATCCTGTTTATTTCCCACTTTATTCAAAGTTCCAGTATTAGTTAACTTCGAATCAAAGCTATAGCTATCGCCAACTCGTGGGTAATGAAGAGTGAAGAGGACAGGGCGGGGAAGGCTCTCATATTGAATAGGTGGGGTTGCTCATTAAAAAAAATGAAATTTCCCGGAAAAAATCCAGGGGGTGGGGGGGGGGGGGGAACTCCAATATTTTTGGGGCGGGGGCTGCTCGTCGTAGTGCCTTTGAGGGGTAAAATTTGAAAACTTTAAATTTTTTAAAGATGGGTACCAGTTAGGGGTCCGTTCTAGCAAATCACGCTTGTCTGAAGCCTGAATTCAGACGTATTTTCGCTCTCAAAAAATACAAGAGAAAATTACGAGGGAAAAATCGTCTTGTTGGTACCTTTTGGGGGTAAAATAGAAGTTCCCGACGAGCACCCCCGCCCCAAAAACATGGGAGAACCCACCCCCCCCCCCCCCCCCCCCCCCACCCCATCCCCCCGGGAAAAAATAACATTCTGTCTGTGGAAACGGACGGGTATAAGCCAGTTCCAATGTTTACATTTTGAATCCAGCAGAGTTAAAAATTAATTATTGCTGAATATTAAAATCGGGCGTTTTCAATCCACAGTAAATGTATGAGCTAATTGGAGCTTCAGTGCTCCCAACTTTTGGCGCGATTTTGAAAGCTGGATTTTTCCTTGAAAGTGAAAAAAAACCGGCCTCAAAGTATTTCAATATTGTTCTCGAGAACATCATTTTTTTTTTATCTAAAGGATTTTAAAAAAGAAAAAGAAGAAATGTGTTGACCTCAAGGTTGAACTCCGCGGACGTCTGGGGCCCCGAGTAGCATGCTACGAGGGACACAAATCAACTATATGCCCGACAAAAATCATGTTATTATCATTATTATCACTACACAAGGCCAAATAATACATGCATGATAGTGTTCGTCCAGCCTAATTGAATACTGTAAGCTTAGATAAAGGCAAAAAAATCGTATCGTTCACAATTATTTCGCCCGTTGAGATACAAACTTAGGTTAATACATGAAACAAAAAGAATCACAACTATTAAAAGCACAAAAAAATCTACTCTGCTAGCAGGGTAATAAGAATCCCAAAAGGGAATACAAATGAAAACATGGCAAATGTTTTTTAACTGCTTTTTTGTAGGCTTAGTTACTTCTAGTCAGCTCTCGCCATCCCTCCCGTCCTCGAAACGAAAGCACACCCAAAAAAAAAAAAACAGATAAATTCAACCAATATCTCCGGAGCCCTCCATTTTTCGTCGGTGTTCTGTCCGTGGTTGTCGAATTAAGTACTGTTTCACTTGTTTCCCAGACTGATAGCGAGTTTATGTTTCGGTTCCAGAATATTTTCTTTTTCTAGTAAACAACTTGTTCGCCTTCGCTTCGAACATGAGACTAAGCTTGTTGTTGTTGAGGTTTCTGCTCACCGGTGTGATTTGGCGATGAATCGCTTCTTAATTCCTGTCAGAGTACCGCGCGTAGTGATAATAATGAGTCATAACCACTACTAAGATTCCAAAAAATATTTTATAACCTTCGGCGTGACAACAGTGGCGAGAGTGCGGCAGCTGGCAGATTCTCGGCACTTTAAAACACGAGTCTCGTAGTAAGAGTAATTTCAAGCCGCGAACTGAAACCGTTGACGGGATACGATTCATTGGCAAAGACATTAGCATCACAACAACAATGTTCGATGAGTAAAAGTCGTGATTTTCGGCTTTAGGGAAGATATAAATCCAGTGAACAGTTAACTTGCGAGACAGTGAACTGAGTGAACCTGAAGTTTGCCGGCGAAGTTTGGGAGATTCGTATCTCACGTTCATGAGCATTCACATCGGAGATTCGTATCTCACGGTCATGAGAGCATACACATCGGTCGAATATTGTTCGAATTCGTACATAGTCAACTTAAGATTAATTTTAAGCCGTTCAAAACACAGTGAACTTGTGAGAGATTATGAGACAGAGAACCTGCGCTGGGACGTTTGACACATATAAATCAGTTTTTCCTGAGTGATTACGTCACGAAGTCCCCGTGCAGTTGGTAAGCGCGTGACTCGGGCAATCTTTTAAAGTTAAGCACGATCCGGCAGGGTTAGTATTTGGATGGGTGACCTACGGCAAAGTGGATGGGGGAGCGAAAAGATAAGCGAATGTTTCGAGGGAGGGGTAGGTAAAATGAACACATAACTAAACAAATAATCAATTATGCTAATTATGCTAATGTAAAAAGTTTACACCGGAGTGAGTGACATCGGGTCCCCACTACAACTCGGGTTACCATAGTAACCCACGAGTTAAAAAGGGACATGTCGCTGATCTCCTGGGCTGAAGAAATGAAAATACCGAGTGCGGTGTATGAATTTTATAGAATCGCCTTCATTTATTAAATACGATATTTTAGGTTTCAATGTGGCCATACGTACCAAGCGAATTAGGTCTATTTCTAATAGTTTAATTGCTAGAGCCAATAACTAATCTGGTAAATGAAGGCTCGCAGTTATTGTTTGACCCTGTTTGCTTAAAAAATATTGCAATAAAAATGGACGATACCAGCTATAAGCGCGCGCGCTCTTCTTTATTCAGAAATGCCCAAGCCGTGTCCTACAACTACCAGAATGCAGCGCGCGCTTTTTTAACAGTTTGTTCGACAAATGTCCCACATCTCTACCGACATGCAGCGCGCGCGTGCGATATAGCTGGAATCGTCAATTACAATACGAACGCCATGCAATGTTAAAGAGCCCTTGTCAGCCACTCCTTTGTTATTGTTTTCAGTCGATATCAGACGACGAATTACGTGTAGAAATCTTGAAATAGTCTTCTAAAAACAAAGTTTTATCATTCATTTATCGAATTCAATCGAAAATATTACGATACATCCCCTAAATCAGCCGATGGAAATGGATGCTTTCTCTGTCTCGGTATGTTGCTAGGCTGACAAAATGGAGGCTGACAGAGGCTCTTTAACGTCTGCCCATAGCGAAGACGCGATGGTTCAACCATTTGAAGATTTAAAAGCAAGAAAGAACAAAGGCAGCACCTTCTCCGAACTGGAATATTTAGAAAAGATCATGTGTGTTAGTCCGGCTGGGGTTTTGAACACCGGCCTATTACGCAATAGCTTGGTGGCGCCCTACCACTGTGCTAACCGGTCGGCGGTGCGAACGCAATGGAAATGAATCACCAAAAACAGTTCTACAAACTGGTAAAGGTGAACTGTTCCAGATAAACATCTGCTAGAAAGAACGCATTCAGTCTCAAACGCCATTTAGAGCAATTTTTCTCCCCGTAGGACTCAGCAATGGCCATACACAGCAGCGACCAGAGTCCACAGCGACTCGCAGGAGACATGAACTCATCCCAATTCCTGAGGGAACTCCGATGTGGAAGAAAGCACTTATACTAAAGAAGAACGATGATATTAGGGTTCGTAATATTGTGTGTTTTGTAAGATCCGGCGCACTTAGACCCCGTCCACACTAACGCGGTTTCGTTTGAATCCGTATACTTTTTGATACGGTTAGGCCTTCCGTCCACACTAACACGCTGATCGTTTTCATCGAATCCGTATAACTTTGGAAACGCTCTCGAAAGTGTATCAAAACGAATCCGTATACATACTGTTTTAGTGTGGACGGTCGAATCCGGATAAAAGTGAAAACGATAACGTCAACTGTACCATTAATTTGAGACTGTCTCAGACTGTCCTTGCACACGCCAACATCAAATAAAAATTGATCGCTTGTTTGGAGCTAAATCTCCCGTCCACACTAACACGCTGCGAATCCGTATCAGTTTGAAAACGAAAACTTTTGAAAACGCGTTAGTGCGGACAGGGCCTTAGTTTCGTGCTACTTAAAATCTTCAGTCGATCTCGGTGAACATTAAAGGGGCACGGGTGATTCCATACGGCATGCAGGCTACATGTGAACCAATGATTGCGCACATTGCGTCTGCCTATCTCGTCAAGAGACGTAGGCGACGACGCAAGGAGGGGCCAGCAATAGGGGACTGTCATTCTAGAATTGGTTTGCTCAGCCATTCGCGCAAGTGCCTCCAACGAGTGTAGCATCATCTCACGAGATGTATGGATGTCATATATGATTGATGATTTACAATCTTACGTTTTCTCGTCTGGCAGAAGAGGAATGAAGAAATCGAGCGTGAGGAGAAGGCACACAACAAATATAGCCACTTACCGGAATGGAAGCAAGATATACTGAAGATAAAAGAAGCGCAGAGGTCCAAACAGCAACAACTGGAACAAGAAGAGAAAGAAAAACGGGAATCTATGCAAGCTGAATGGGACAAACTTCAGCCATGGCAGCAAGAACTCTTGCGAAAGAAAGGTTGTCACCCGCTCAAAAGACGCGTTTCGGTACCAGAAAAAGAGAAGCCTGTGTTTGGTAAGTGAGTAAAAATCGTTGTATAAAGATATCTAGCGGCGAGAAATACACTGAAATCGGTGGAAAATACGAAAAGCATTTCAAAGGAGACCTGCTCTGTTAGTCAATCGAGGCGTCACTTTATTTTCGCATTTTCATAAAAAGAAGAATATTTCATGATATTACTTGAGTTATCTTGAAAAACAAACAAGTAGCCAGACCCAGTTAGGCCCGGAAGCGCAGAGTGATACAACGGCTGCAAAGAAGGCTCTGGTCGATCGTGTGTCGCGAATCTAATAATTAGATTTCCCGGGGTGACTCCCCTATTTTTGGGGCGGGGATGCTCGTCGGAAACGTTTGATTTTTTAGTTGATTTTGACCCCTAAAAGATACCAACAAGTTAGCCTGAATTTCAGACGTATTTTCTTCTGTTCTTCGTAATTTTCTCTCGTATGTTTTTTACGAGGGAAAATACGCCTGAAATTCAGGCTACCAACAATGTGATATTGATAAAACCATTGTTGCTTCGTTTGCTAGAGTGGACCCCTAAGAGGTGATTACTCGCTCAGTGTGGCACAAGTTATAATACTAACGCGCGGTTCATGCTTGCTTGTACTTCAGCAATTTGGGCTGCAAATCGCCAGTCAAGTGACAGTGATAACAGTAGCGGTACGAGCCCCGACACCAGCAGAAGCGGTAGTTGTACATCTACTGGTAACAACACACCCAGGGATGCCCCTCCCGACACTTTGCATGATGACATAACTAGTGATGCAGTCGAATAATATACTATAGGGAACCACGGCTGTTTAGACTTTTCAAGCTTTAACAACTCTTATTCTGGTTATGTTTGTAACGAACAAAGCCTCTTTCAGAGCGTACATGGAAATGCAGCTTAGTCCCTGAGACTCCTGTGCTCGGAGATGAACCGTGAGGAAGCTGTGTAAGGGCTGGGCTGGAGGGTCTCGTGGGACGTCACACCTTCCATCTCCTACCCACCACAGCGAGCCCACCCAGACTAGGCTGATGGAAATGCATAATTTACAGCGCCAGAGTGACGACACGTTTCCAAGATGGCGGCGCCTCATCAAAGCAAAACGAGTCACGTCGGCCTCTTATCAGTTATAAAATTTTGACGAATGGTTTTGAGTTGTTAAAGTTTCATCTGAGCTTGAAAAGGCGAAACAGCCGGGGTTTCCTTGGTGTACTATAAAATCAAAGAGATCCTGGACCGGTTTGACCCTTAAACGCCGCGCGTTGGAATTACTTGCAAGTGATCATAGCCTCTAGACTGCTTGCAGTCTCTTATTTGGCAAAAAAGAAATCTCTCCTACTCTTTTGGCATTTACAGTTGACACTAGGCACTATAGAGTCATAAGCTAATGTTAACATTGTAATTGTTCCTAGTCAGGCATGGAATTTGTCAATCAAGCCATATATATCCCCTAATTTGTATTAAAGATGAGTTATATTAAAGTCAAGTGAACGGATGTTTTCTCAAAAACAACGTGTCTTCTCTACTGGGGTGTCATACAACTCAAACCGCAGAAGGCATATCAGCTTTTCCCTCGGATAGGTTTCTGCAAAGAATTCCCTGTGCGTGAGGCCACACCCATCATAGAAAGCCCGCATCCTCGCGCGCCAGGGTCCTCACCTCACCTCCCCCCAGGGGACAGAGGGTTAAATGGAGGCCTCTGGTAGCAGCTTTTGGGTGGTAAAATTTGAAAACTGTCCTCTGTCCCCTGGGGGGAGGTGAGGGGAGGACCCTGGCACGCGAGGATGAGAAAGCCCGATGCTCAAACACCACAGAAAAACCCTTACTGCCCATTGGAATTTTGCGCACAGTAGCAATATTAGGTGTTTATTCTTGGTTGAATTGTGCATAACGAGAACCTTTAAGCTAGGTTTTTCTCAGGGCCAGGGAAAACTATTTTATAAACACTGTTGCTTATTATATACACCTATTTCAGGCCCGTTGTAGCGCGCGATATGCGCGATGCGTCATGGAGCAAATAGATTTACCAAAACAAAATCATGGATGCTGGTTTTATGATAAATAACCATAATTATCACCCTTTTTAGGGGTGGATCATTAGAAACTGGGGAAGGGGGGGGCAATTCCCTCAAAAAATATCATGCAGAGATTCAAGCTAGAAAAAAAATCCTACAAAGACATGGCTTGGGCTCTCGCTAAAAAGATATCTGAAATAGTTATTCCAGCAACTTCTTAAAAATTTCGCATAAAGGATAACACCTAATATAGCAGTCTGTGAGAACTCGCGCAACGAAGACACTGCCCTCACGCCGTTTACAAGAACAAGTGTATCTTTCCGAGGAAAAACTGCCCTTCAGTGCTAGGCCTGGCAGGCAGTCACTATGTTCGAAAGAAGACCACTTGGGTAAGCGTGAGTTCGACGTTACAAGCATAGAAATTCGTCATTTGGACCGCTTCACGCAAATGAATAATACTAATTTCGTCATTTGCGGCGCGCAGTTGCGCGCACAAATAATACAACCTACAGGCTTTGTTTACTATACACAAATAAACGGAATCTTTATCTCTCCTTTCTCTAGGCTTGATGGAATGCATTTATCAAAATTTGGGCTCGCTTCACGCTGTTCGCGCGCAACGAAAGAAAAATGCGGTAACCCGCTACCTGTAAGATGTCTTCTACTAGGTCAAATAGGGGGCGGGGGGATGGCGAAAACGTGTAACAGCTTCATTTCTTTTTTAACTCAACCAATAAATATAGCATAAGAACTTTGTTGTACATATACATAGACCAACAGTATTTTCGTACTCCATTTCTGAACCAATATTAATATAGTACAAGACAAGAGAAAATGATCCCTTGTATAAGAACATTTTGTGCT
The DNA here is from genome assembly GCA_033964015.1 of Scolanthus callimorphus. Lineage (NCBI taxonomy): Eukaryota > Metazoa > Cnidaria > Anthozoa > Actiniaria > Edwardsiidae > Scolanthus > Scolanthus callimorphus. The sequence goes on from JAWWUD010000269.1 coordinate 38,544, forward strand.
GCATATACATACTTGAACGGCCCGTGGGAACGGAACGCCGCGGGAACAGGTTTTGCTCGATGCGCAGGCCTCGTGGGTTTATCCTTTCCCACTGTCTATACTTCTCACTCTGACAAGTTTCGGTATGTATGTATAACGTGTATTACAAGATATTTTTTGTGCGTGTGTGTGCGAAAAAAAAAAATCGTAGATGTCCTTCGCGTCCGAAAAAAATTTGACAACCTGATCCCCGAAAAAAAAATAATACCCAAAACAATTGCCACCCCCTCCCCCAATTTCTAATGGTCCACCCCTTATGTCAAATGGCTGCACAATACATCGCTCGCAAGAAATTTTGTACATCGCGAGAATTTCGTTCTCCTTAGTTTCTCCCATGACGACAGAGCGGAAATGACCAAAAATGAAATGTCTAACTTCGCCATATTTAAATATATAAGCTCAAGATTCCGTATACAAAGAGTTTCTATGACCAAAAGCATAATTCCAAATTTTCAAGAAATTTGAAGAATATGAATTTTAGATATGATTGAACAAAGTTTGCAGAATTCCTGATCAAAGTACCAATTCTCCCATAAAATGGCACAGAAACCAAAGTTTAAAGCCTAATATCTCAAAGACGGATCCATTAGAAAAAAGTCATTTTTGATATTTTGTTTCTAATAAGACAAGGAGTCTGTATGCAAAAAATCAAGCTTTTCTGAGTTAACCTGACCCAGGAGTGGATTACCAAGAGTTTCCATATTTACTATGTACGCCCGAATCACAGTCAGAAAAGTGTCTATTTTTAGAACTAGGATGCCCGCGAAAATTCGTCATTTACAGGGTTCCCACTTTCTCGCCACGCGAACAGTTGTGAGATCCAGCCTAAAATTAAATCGCAGATCAATGGAAAAACCGTTAAAATCGCAAAGATAAGGTAGGATATTCTCTTTTTTGTTGTGTATTGGGTATACGAGCATTCGAATACTTTCGCGCGCGAAACTCAAATCTAAAAATAGACACTTTTCTGACTGTGATGTGGACAAATACAGTAGGGAAAGATTCTAACTCTTGTTAATCCACTCTTGCCTGACCTTATTATTTGAAATTTAGTGATCTAAACAGGTCATTTCAGCTCTGTTTCCCATGACGCACTCCGCTTCTCCGCACTCATAGGCGCCGCCATCCGCCCCATGAGAATGCTGGGTAAAATTACCCACAATGCTGTTGAAGCGGATCAAAAACATCAACAAGCAAAATGGCGGCATCGATGTGAAGCGAGAAGGAATAATGAAACTTTGATGTTAGAAATGTGCCGAGTACTCGATATTTTAGAGCTTCTTTTCAAGCAGGACTACTAAATACAGTATCTGTCAAGAGAGTGAGTAACGCAAGATTGTTTTACCTTTGACAAACGCGAAGGTAGGGATGTTTTGTAAGCGATATTTTTGTGGTCGAGACCTTCTCCTTGGAAAAAATAAGTACGTGTGTTTTGGTGCAAAACATTAAGGTTTCAACTTTAATTTGCCCTGATTTCTAATGTTTCTAACAGGATTTCAGCTTAGCCTCCAATTCAATAATGATACAAGAGCATCACTACAGATTTAAAGAAGTCCTTTATTACTAATGTGTTTGTTCCTGCCACAATTTCTGTTACCCTAAGAGCTAAAACAGAAGGCAAATAAATATTTGCCCAGTAGATGTAGGGTTCATGGTAGTTACTTTCTGCAATAGGAATGTTGAACCGCGATTTAAACACTAAACATTGGCAAAAATGTTTGTGGTGACCCATAAATTACATGCTCAATAACTTTATAAGATATCTCCTTAATTAGCGAATGGCCTGGAAAGTTGCCTAATGTGGTTTCGAATAACAGTATGATTAAGAGTATTCAATGCCATCAAAACACTGCATTTCTGTGGTTGTTATGGACTTTTTTTATGACAACCAACATGCTCTCTACAAATTATGCCCTTATTTTGATGATATTTCTCAGATTTCAGGTGCAGCAAGTACTACAGTCAGTAATATAAAACCATTCTATATTGTAGCCGTCCTGAGGGTTGTATGAGGTCTGTACAGTCCTCAAATTTCACAGATGGATCTATCCCTGTGTTTGTTTTCCCAAACACTTTGACATTCTACCAAAATGACCAGACAACACACAAGCAAGTACTGACACTTTACAACCCTTATGAGTTTACTCTAAGGTTCAAAGGTGAGAGCAGAGGAAGTATCAGAATTTAATAATATCTACTTTCCACAGCAATGTAGATGAGGTATAAGATACTTCATCTTTCTCTTCTTGTAAGCATTCTTTAATAGAAGTGTAGCCTGTTTCTTTGACATATGTATAACTGCTGCCATACATCCCAGTTATGATGACTAAAACACTCTTATAATGCCTACTGGTATTGTTTTCAGTCTTATGTACAGCCCCTAACCGTTATGTGGTGGTGATGCTGATGGAATCATAAAACCAAGGTGTTGTGTTGATATGTAAGTGTCACTTAACTGAACTGATTTCCATGTACATTTATACAATAGTCTCCTCTGCAGACTTCCCATTTCTTATTAAGAAAAGTAAAAGTAAACTAATCAGTCATCACATTCCTGTTACCCCATCAACATATTCTAAACCATCAAGCTATTTTGTCTATTTACATTGTATACTTTCTGTTTAGAGTAATACGTCACACAGCGGTCAATGCAACTCCACCAAGTGTACAGGACAAGTTTAGACTCCATGTCTACAAACAAGGAGGAAATAAAGTACTTGGACAAAAAGAGATTCCTTCTGTACTCTTGTCTAGCCGAGACAGTCCACAGGTACTGCAGAACCAGATGAAAGTACACCTCATTTCCTGTCATGCTTAATAGCAAAAAGGCAATGAATACCTATTATTAGCATTTTTCAAGCGGAGACCAAGAAATATTAGGTCAATCCTTGATAGTAAAGACTGAGGTAAACACCCCAAGGAGGACTCCCCATAAACATAGACGGGGTTTGTCCTATCCCTTAGGGTATAAAATTCACCCAACTGCTATGGGTTGTCCAAAGAATCTGCTATCCCTTAGGGGGTCTCACGCCAATGGTGAAAGAAATTCAGCGACAGCAACAGAATAAACTGTTTCAACTTGATGATAATTTCAAGGACAGCAATAACATTAGGATTTTCCACATTTGCTATCTCTTAGGCATAAAATTCACTGCTAACCGCACCCAATTTGCTATCCCTTAGGGTTAAAATCAATTTTCCTGACAAGCACCCCTGTCTTTTTTTATGGGGTGGAGGGGGGGATAAACATCATGTCAACTCCTTTTTTCTCGAATATCCCAGTCTTAGTTCAAGTCATCCTGTTCATTATCTGACAGTGGTTGAATATTTTAATACTGACTCATTGATTTGTTTGCCTTATAAAGGAAACATCCAGGCAACAAAAGAGAGGGGCAAGGTCTAGACCTGGTAATGTCAGCTTTCATGAGGCAGTGACATATCAAGGTAATACAAAGCCTACTCTTACGGTAAGTCTTGTTTACACAACAGACATATTTATCACGGCTCGGATAAAAATGGTTCTTGGACTACTTTGCCACGTAGTCCCGGCACAGATGAAATTTTGTTCAGGCTCTGACAAAATTTAGTGCGGCAAAGCCATTTACACAGCGCAAATATACCTGAGCCGTGCCAATAAGTTTGGTACCCATACCACTTTTTATCCAAGCCATGCCAAACAAAATCCCTGTTGTGTAAATGAGCCTTTATTTTACTGTAATAGAGCACTTTAAGGTCATTCCTCTGAATTGCATTGCGTACATCATTCTGTGCACACTCGCATGTTTTTCATTCAATTATCACATCTCAGCTGGCAACAACATATTTTATGGACAATCCCGAGGAAATGTGTTATTAATTAGGACCCCAACACCCCTATTTTGAAGGCTTATGCTTGGTCTTATATCAAAGTTTTATTCACATTCTATTGCTCCGAATTCAAGATGTTGCAGTAAAAACATATTAATTTCAATCCTACAGGATCCTGACAGGATCATTCTTCAATTGTCCCAGGGGTACAAGACAAAATCCCTGGGAAAGACGATCCATACTGCATTAGACAAAATTCTATTGTTCCGAATTCAAGATGTTGCAGTAAAAACATATTAATTTCAATCCTAGCGTATTATCAGTCTGATAGCCATATCATTATTGCCTGTTATTTTATCATTAATAATTGTATGACCTGTCGTCCATATAGCCATTCCTACACTGTACTCAAACCCAGCATCCTCCCTCCCTGACAGGATCATTCTTCAATTGTCCCAGGGGTACAAGACAAAATCCCTGGGAAAGACGATCCATACTGCATTAGTTTACTAAAAGGATGTTCATATTATTTAGCTCCAGATGCAAGTTACACACCAAGTGTATGGGTGGTGCTCCTAGCTGTAGGATGTATTGCAGCACTGATGCTACCATTAGAGGAAGAGTCAACAACCTCCAGACTCCCTCGTTATCTGTTCCTTTCTGTAAATCAGAAGCTTGTAGCAGCATTTATCCTAGGTAAGAATGTGAGTCACATGGGGGGATGTTGGATGTATTGACACATGTATTCAACAAGAGATGCCATAAAGCCAGTTGCATATGCAGCCTATAGGTCTGCAGGCAAGGGCCTGCACATGTTTTGAGGTACTATGGTACATAACAAGTACCATAGATTTGAAACATTTTGCGGACACTGTAGTCTGTGTCTGCAACTTTTTAAAATCCTGCATATGCCCTTGAAATCAAGGTTTTTAGCAGAGACCTCAACAGCTAAACAAAATTATTGATACCAGCTAATTATACAACAGACAAAAGTGACACTCACCATTAATTCTAGTTTTTTTTTCTCCCTACAGGTCTGGTAACAATGGCACTAATACTAAAAACATGACAGTTGCTGAGGGAATGCTGGTCCAGTATAACTCTAGAAAATTTCTATAAATTCTATTTTGCACTGCATAAATCATATGAAGTCTAGCATGCTGTGTAAGATAAGGAAAAGAAACAGAGTGTATATTAACAACATGCATTTTGACAAAAATTGTATATCCATTATTGTCATCAAAAGCATCTTGATCCCCAGGGTGAAGTTTCCATGTTTGCAAATCAACACCGAGTCACTGCAGGGGTGTAGCCAGGGTTGGGGTAGGGAGGAAGGGGGTCTGCCCCCCTCTATAAAAATGTGAACAAAATATGTGAAAATTAGCAACAAACTGGTCAGGCACCCAACATTAAACAGCAAAAAATGAACTAACAACACCAGAAGAAAAAATGAACTAACAACACCGAGGTATGACACGAAAATTCCGAGGTATGACATGAAAATACCGAGGTATGACATGAAAACACCGAGTTATGACATGAAAATATCGAGGTATGACATGAAATATTGAGGTATGATATGAAAATACCGACCTATGACATGAAAATACCGAGGTATGACATGAAAACACCACATGAAAACACAGATATGACACGAAAACACCAAGGTATGACACGAAAACACCAAGGTATGACATGAAAATACTGAGGTATGACATGAAAACACTGAGGTATGACATGAAAACACCAAGGTATGACATGAAAACACCAAGGTATGATATGAAAACACCAAGGTATGGCATGAAAACAACGAGGTATGGCATGAAAACACCAAGGTATGACATGAAAACACCGAGGTATGACATGAAAATACAGAGGTATGACATGAAAACACCGAGGAATGACATGAAAACATGTAACATGAAAACACCAAGGTATGACATGAAAATACCGAGGTATGATATGAAAATACCAAGGTATGACATGAAAATACCAAGGTATGACATGAAGCTAAGGAAACTTCACTCTGGGACTAGGGTAAGGGCATCATTTCTGCAGCAACACTAATATTTACATTCATGGCAGACTTAAGAATTTACAAATTTCCTTAAATTTAAAGTTTCTAAATCTATCGATTGTATATGTGTATTTTAAATTGAAATAAAATGTGAATTTACCGATGTTATGCTCTCTGTTCAACTGAAACAGAATTCCAACTGGATTTCTGGATTGCCGCAGACTGGATTATTAGAGCCCTTCCCCTGAACTGAGCCACGCCGACCCCTTTTCCGAGAACAAATCATCAAATACTAGAATTTTAGAGCTACCATGAAGAGGTACTTTTTAAACACGCACGTTTAGGAAGACAATGTCACTGTTATTGCATTGCTTGGCTATTGAATGGAGGTGTTTTGGACCGTTATCTTTTATAGTCGCTAGGGAGCTTTGGGTGACAATTAAAGGTGTGGCTCGCTTGTGATTTGCGCTCCAAAGGCAAAGAACTATGAGAACATCTAGTTTGCGCTTATACTTGTGCGCTTCCATAAAAACACCAAAATGTATTTGCACGCGCTTTTGATTGAAGAATGATTAGTTCTACCATCAAAAGCGATTATTATACGACGAAAAGATTAGAGAGACGATCCGTCCCTTTTAATTCTTTTTGGCACTACAACACCAAACCATTGCCGATGGCTTGATGTACGAAGCCACGAGCGAGAGCCGAAGGCGCGAGAACGTGCCGCAGGGGCGCTCGTTTTCACGGGTGGTTTTTCACGCGCCCGTCTTCACGGCCGTTCGCCAAAGAAGGGACTGCAAGCAGTCTAAATGTAATGTGGGCGTAGTAACAGCTCCAATTATAATACAGAGTACCCCCCTTTTTTCAGGCTTTCAAAAATCCAGGACCCAGAACTTTCACAAGGACGTTTGAAAAAAAAGACGTTTTGAACAAAAATTAATGACAATAATCATGAAACAAACACAAAACGGTTAAATTTTGGCGGGATTTCCCCTGGGAAATCCGTCTTGAATGTTGTCTAATATACGCTAATGTAATATCCCCCCTCTGGGATTTAGCAACATTAAACTGGGATTTTCGAATCATCTAAACTAGTCTGCCGGAAAGAGGATTCTATAGACAACCCTCCTTATTTGTCCCAGACATCAAATAACCTACACTACAGCCTGATTATATATTTGCGTTCAATAGTGAATGCGCAAAAATGAGCGTAAACTTTTAAAAGTAATTGCCGGATTTAGGGTAAACATTTTACATGATTAACGAAATAAACTACAACCTGGTTAAATAGTCGCTGCTGGCGCGTCCACGTATTAAAATCGATGAAATCATGAACACAAATGTCAGTAAAGTTATAGCGGAGCTCCTGCGCGGGCCGAAAGCCCGCGCAAGCGGAGCACCATACCTAAGGAAATAACGTCTAGGTATGGAGTTGATTTTCAAACGTCATGGGCTTTCTCGCTCATTCTGCTCACGTTATTGTAGTAGGGTCTGTTAGGGTCAAAAAACCTTCGGATCGTGCACTTTTGCGTACAGGCACCAAACTTGGCACAAATGTTCCTTGGGTGATACCAAACAGTTTTAGAGGGGGGTGCCACAAATGTTCGCCCTAGGGGGGGAGAGGAGGGGTATTTTGTCCAAATTAGACATAAGGGATCTTTTGGGGGCTGCAAAGACCGTACAGGCACCAAACTTGTCACAAATGTTCCTTGGATGATATCAAACAGTTTAAGATGGGGGTTCCACAAATGTTCGCCCTAGGGGAGGGGAGGGGCATTTTGTCCAAATTAGACATGAGGGATCTTTTTGGGGCTACAAAGACCGTACAGGCACCAAACTTGGCATAAATGTTCCTTGGGTGATAGCAAACAGTTTTAGAGAGGGTTGCCACAAATGTTCGCCCTAGGGGGGGGGAGGGGAGGGGCATTTTGTCCAAATTAGACATGAGGGATCTTTTGGGGGCTGCAAAGACCGTTCAGGCAGCAAACTTGGCACAAAAGTTCCTTGGGTGATACCAAGAGGTGATACCAAACAGTTTTATAGGGGGTGCCACAAATGTTTGCCCTAGGGGGGAGGAGAGGGGCATTTTGTCCAAATTAGACATGAGGGATCTTTGGGGGCTGCAAAGACCGTACAGGCACCAAACTTGGCACAAATGTTCCTTTGGACTCCAGCTCTCTGCGCACTACTTTGCTAAGCTAGACACTTACCAGCCGCCCTAGTGACTTTTATTATTTATATATATATATACATATTTCATTTTTTTATACATATGTGTTTAGGGGATGATTATCAATTGGGGCCCTGCCCTGTATTCATTTCCTGCCTGTACCTAATCGTTTATTGTTTTGTAAATGTTATATTGTGTAATTTATGTGGCAAATTGAATTAAATTAAATTAAATTAAAACTGGCTTCAAGAGTGTGTTCGAGGTACTGAAGTGCGGTTGCAAAGGCAAATGCACCAGCGGGCGCTGCAGGTGCGACGAGTCCAACCTCCCATACACAGAACTGTGCACCTGTTCAGTCTCAAGTTTGGTGCCTGTACGGTCTTTGCAGCCCCCAAAGATCCCTCATGTCTAATTTGGACAAATTAAATGCCCCTCTCCTCCCCCCTAGGGCGAACATTTGTGGCACCCCCCTATAAAACTGTTTGGTATCACCCAAGGAACATTTGTGCCAAGTTTGGTGCCTGTACGGTCTTTGCAGCCCCCAAAGATCCCTCATGTCTAATTTGGACAAAATGCCCCTCTCCTCCCCCTAGGACGAACATTTGTGGCACCCCCCTATAAAACTGTTTGGTATCATCTCTTGGTATCACCCAAGGAACTTTTGTGCCATGTTTGGTGCCTGAACGGTCTTTGCAGCCCACAAAAGATCCCTCATGCCTAATTCGGACAAAAATTACCCCTCCCTACCCCCCTAGCGCAAACATGTGGCATCCCTTCTAAATGATATTTGGTATCTCCCAAGGAACATTTGTGCCAAGTTTGGCGCTTGTACGGTCTTTGCTGCCCCAAAAAGATCCCTCATTTTTAATTTGGACAAAATACCCCCTCCCCTCCCTCCTAGGCGAACATTTGTGGCACCCCCCTCTAAATCTGTTTGGTATCACCCAAGGAACACTTGTGCCAAGTTTGGTGCCTGTACGCAAAAGTGCACGATAAAATCGCTAACAGACCCTACTATTGACGACGCCAAGTCAAATGACTAGGGCGTTAAAAAGGTATCGCCAAAAAGATGAATGTGTCCAAGTTTGGTGGCCATAGGTGGTTCTCTTCTTGAGATATGAATTTTTTTGTTTCTTCCTGAATAAAAGGTATAGCGTACGTCCGTCCGTCCGTCCGCCGTACGCGGAAACTCATGGGCACCCTGTGGTATACTAAGAAAATTAACAAATCTCAGGAAGGGATCGACCCCAGACAACCAAACTTGGGTGAAGTTATCTAAGTGGCAAGGGGGGTGCAACTGCATGGTCACGTGGTATGACGTCATTGATGACGTCATCGTAGCAGAAAAATGATATATCTCAAGAAGGGATGAACTTCAGACAACCAAACTTGGGTGAAGTTATCTAAGTGGCAAGGGGGGCGCAACTGCATGGTCACGTGGTATGACGTCATTGATGACGTCATCATAGCAGAAAAATGTTATATCTCAAGAAGGGATGAACTTCAGACAACCAAACTTGGGTGAAGTTATCTAAGTGGCAAGGGGGGCGCAACTGCATGGTCACGTGGTATGACGTCATTGATGACGTCATCATAGCAGAAATATGTTATATCTCAAGAAGGGATGAACTTCAGACAACCAAACTTGGGTGAAGTTATCTAAGTGGCAAGGGGGTGCAACTGCATGGTCACGTGTTATGACGTCATTGATGACGTCATCATAGGAGAAACATGATATATCTCAAGAAGGGATGAACCTCAGACAACCAAACTTGGGTGAAGTTGTCTAAGTGGCAAGGGGGGTGCAACTGCATGATCACGTGGTATGACGTCATTGATGACGTCATCATAGCAGAAAAATGATGTATCCCAAGAAGGGATGAACTTCAGACAACCAAACTTGGGTGAAGTTATATAAGTGGCAAGGGGGGTGCAAATGCATGGTCACGTGGTATGACGTCATTGATGACGTCATCATAGAAGAAACATGATATATATCAAGAAGGGACGAACCTCAGACAACCAAACTTGGGTGAAGTTGTCTAAGTGGCAAGGGGGGTGCAACTGCATGATCACGTGGTATGACGTCATTGACGACGTCATCAAACCTGAAAAGGTTTACATCGTTGAAGGGATGAACCTTAGATAACCACACTTGGGTGAACAAGTGCTTAGTCACGTGGTTAAACGGTGCAAGGCTATCTATTCATGTACAGGGAGCTCCGCTTTTAGCCAGTGGCTAAATCTATATATTATACTATAATCCAGATAAGAGTTAATTTTATTACACTCAAATTGACCAAAACGTGGATTGTACGACCACGATACAGTGACGATAGACAGGCTACGGATTGGAGGCCTAACTTTGGACCTTATCTCGCCGCGAATTGAAAAGGCGAGATATGGAAAAACTGTGCCCAGCCCAGAGTAAGCCAGATTGGCGTGAAAAATGACAGTAAAAATATTGAAAAAAGTATGGGTAGGAAAACTACGAGAAAATGTTTTAATAATAATGTAATGTGTTTCTTTCTTCTGGTCTGCGATAATTATTGTGGAGGATTTCAGTGGCGTAGCCAGGAACCACTTTCAAGTGTAGGCAAAATATAGAAGCGAAGGAAGGGAGGGGTAATTAAATAGTCGAGATTCGAAGAGATGGTTTAAAGGAATGGAAAACGAATTTTCAACCTTTAATGGACATGTTAACATACATTCGTGCAGAATGATAATACAGGGCTTGTACCAAAATACAACATACATAAAGCTTTTCACTAACAAAGATAGATGTTCAATCGTTGAAATACCGAATTGTATACAAATAAGAGTCTAGTGCCAGGTCTTGTCGATCAACGCTCTCACTGTGGTCCTTTAGGATCTGGTACCCTGTCTCCAACGCCCAGAAAGGGCAAGTTTTGTTTGCTAAGATTTTTTGTAGGCACGGATCTCTTACTTTTTTCCCTTTCGTGAGGCGATGACATTCTTTTTTTTGGCAAAAATAATTAGGTGTAAGCAAGTGCCTTTTTGCCTAGCTATACGCCAATGGATTTGAGTCCTGCTCACAGTGCTCTCGCTCCCCACTCAGTATGAGTCAGGCCTTTTTAGATATTACTGTAGAACAATTCTTTATTTGTGATTTGGATTTTTAATCGTATTTTTCTCGTGAGACCGAATTCTTCACACAATCAAATCAGTAGTCTGGAAAGCCTGTGGGTCAACACGATTGTATAAACACCGTCAGTTCTCTGTCGCATACTAGGTAATAACTGTCGTGTGTTAAACCCAATAATGTTTCACCCAGTTAATTAACAGTCGCCGGTCCCAAGTTGATTAGGAGAATATGCAGTTGAGTATACATGACTGGTTCATTAATAACGCGATTAAATCATTCATGACGAGATTTTCAACCACTTTGTTGAAATTTCCGAC